>KK499772.1:2286917-2308933 GCA_000688715.1 Glossina pallidipes | reverse complement strand
AATCCATCAATTTATGTCGTATATTTCGTGGATGTTTGTTGCAGGTGTTTCCCATCAGTGTTCGCATTTCTTTTTCAACTTAAACACAAATTGCTTTGTCTTCAAATCCGCAATTAAAAGAAAACCAACGTAAAACTAGTAACAATGCGGTGCAATTTTCGTCGGTTTTTTTGCATGCGAGTATAAGCAGAGAATATGAAATAACAAGATGGTCCAACATTTTGTTCAAGATTCAAGCTAAGTTATTGTTACAGATTTGTTATGTTCATGTTATGACTAACAGTAGTAACATTGTTAGCTACCAGTCTCTGTTAACAGTTTCCTGATATGAAATCGCTTTCCCTTAAACGTTTGCAAATCAGCAGCATAAACGAGTCCGTGTTTTTCAAAGAATACTTATACGCTATAGCATACATATAAGTGTGTATGTACGAAAAAAATCGAACGATATGTAAATAGAAAATAGGATTTGATTTCTTCTCGCCGTTTATGTTAAATAATTGAAGAATTCTAAATTTTACGTTCGCCAAATGCTCTGACAAATTTGAACGAAAATTTTCATATCAAGAAATATAAAGAAATTTTTTATTATTAAAAGAAGTTATTATTATTATTATTATTATTATTATTATATAAATTTAGCCAGGGAATAAATTCTAAGACTAAAGTCTTAAAGCACTAGCATCTAAGGCTTTCGGCTTTTATTTATTTATTTATTTATTTTTTTTTTATTAATATTATTATTATTTTTTATTATTAAAAATTCTACCGCACTTGAGGTTTGAACCCACGACCATTGAATTGCTAGTCGAGACTCTTGCCTACTCGGCCACTCAGGCGGATATTCTTTTTTTTAAATTTTTTATTAGTAAAAGCAGTTATTTTGTAGTTTTTATATATTTTCCTTTATTTAATTTATTTCATATTCTCTGCTTATACTCGCATGCAAAAAAACCGACGAAAATTGCACCGAATTGTTACTAGTTTTACGTTGGTTTTCTTTTAATTGCGGATTTGAAGACAGTATTACGAAATCAATTTGTGTTTAACTTGAAAAGGAAATGCGAACACTGATGGGAAACACCTACAACAAACACCCACGAAATATGCGACATAAATTGATGGATTAGAAATATGACAACAAACCAATAGAGAAAATGAGAAAGCAGTTGTTAATAAATTGCACATAGAGAAAGAGAAAATAAACGAAACAAGGAAAAACTCACTCGAAAGAAAAAACGTTCTCGATATTGCAATTCTGACCATAAAGCAAGCAGCTGTACGCTTAAAAAAACTATTCGTTACTTTTGTGAGAAAGAAAAAACTACGCCTTAGTAAGGCATGTCCATAAGAAAACGACCGAATAGTCCAAATTAATGCAAGCAGTAAAAGCATGAAAGCTCAAGAAATATTGAAATTGCAGCGTGATAATCTATTGGGCGCGAAAATAACTATAAATCTTGCAGTGAAAAACATGCAAGTACAAAGTGAAATCTGTACAAGCGTCCGAATTCCCCACTTTTTCCAAAATTGAAAGTTCATAGAAGCGGTATGCAACTGCATAGAGAGTAACTGGAAAAATAAATTGCAATGTGTGGGTTTCATAGGAGTGCAAGCGTTACACGAAGTGGCCGAAGTATCGCATAGAAAATAGTACGCACTAATCAAAACCCAATTCTAATGACTTGAATCAAACAGATATCGAAAAATTGGAAACCAATTGTCCAAATTTTTTCCCATCTTTACCCGGTAAAACCTAACAATTGCGAACATGTCTGTCTACTTGTGAACCTCAATAAGACGTCTATATGATTCAAGCCCGTAAGTCCGTGGCCTAAAGACTTATTTATAATCGTGACGACACTCATTTTTGACATCTTTTTCCACGTTATATGAACGAGTGAGGCCAGTTTCGTTTAATATCCGTAAATGTTCAGGTGCAATGAAGAATTGAATGTATTTGTCGTTATCCCTCTATGTCTAGTTTTGCGTATTTCTTTGTGTTAAAACTTTGCGTATAGAACAGATGTAATTGGAAAGCGGGAATGCAAACAGTTGGCATATTCCCACTATATTACATTTTTTTTTTAAGTTTTGACTTTTCTTAGTCAGTCGTTTTATTCATTTTTGTATTTGAAATTTGCTTTCTTGTTTTTTTTTTTTGTGAAAACAAAATACTATTAGAATTAAGAAACTCTGAACATTGTCTTTAATTTGTCCGTCTCACTATAGAAGAGGTGTAAATTAGTTTCCATCGTTTTTCGGTAAAATTACGGCGTCTACAAGTGAAGGTATGCTCATTAGGTTTTCTGCCGCCTCATAAGTTATGTGTTTGCGATATAAAAAACGTTCTTTTTGAGTTTTGATTGCCGCAAATTGTACGCCAAAGGTTGCTTTTTCGAGAATTTTTTACTTTTTTTTGCTTAATCTGCAAGAAAACGCCTTGATGAGCGAAGACGGGTAGTGACAAGCACAAAAACTTGGACGCAAGCAAAGGAATTATGGACATCAGAGGTGGAGCCTCGTCGACTGATCTGATATGACCACCTGACCAAAATATATTTATTCATTTCTTAATGCATATACATAAGATTCTGGAAAACTAATAAAAAATTCAATTGAATTAAATAGCGACGCAAAACTTAAAACATTTAATTTGCGAAATTATTAACTGAAAAAGAGATTTGGAACACGAAAAATCTGTACATAAATAAATAGATAAATAAGAGAAAAATAGTAGACCACATTTAATACGTGATGAGTATGTATTTGATACGAAAACTTGAAAGCCATTCATTTATCCACAGAGCTTTCTACGTTTTAGTAAACAGTACATTTACATTTTTTGAATAAAAATTTGTTTATGCCTGTAGGGAATAATTGGAATAAATTGATGCCGACTGAAAATCCTCTCAAAATCTTGAAGACAAAATTAATAGGTATACCTATAGGTATGTTCAGCCGTTATTTGAAATTCAGTACAAAAGCGAAAAGCTTACCTCAACATGATTTTTGAACCTTTGCGCATTTTGCATCGTTTGACAAATTTTCTATTATCCTCCGAAGCAAAGGTTCAGCGACATATCCATTGCTATCCTCCATTTCATTGTATATAATATTTGAAGACAAATGTACGTGAAATAAACAAATAAGAATCCATAACATCTCGATTTCAAATTACTAGATATCTCTCAGACTATTCATTGCATTGCACTGGGAGCTTTCTAAACTAACGATTGGTTGGGTGAAAAAAGTGAATTGATATCCTACCTTTCGCTCGTTCCTCGCACTTGTTCTGTTCTTTTTTATTGAACAAAACGCACTTCACACACACGCACTAGGATGAAATAGTTTTGCGATTGTTCACAAACAAACGTATGACCGAAATGAAGTTAGCCCACCAAGATCGCCCACATTTTTGCGTATTCGCTAGAAACGTCTTTTCTACCTTGCTACTTTTTATCGCTAATTAAGAAAAAAAACATATAAAATAAGTATTAAAATTTAAAAAATTGTAGTAAGCAAGCAAGCAGCAAAACAAAGTAAACCTTTAATTATGATCACAAAACCACAAAACTAAGTTATTGCCACTAAATGTCTGCCACAGTTACAGTACAAACACTGAAAGAATGCAATCTTCAAATCGAGTTACAACAATGTTCAGAGCTCTATATTTAGACAGTAGGTCCAAATTTGTAAATATATCTTGAAGAATGCTGGAACCTAACAGAAAAGCTTATCTTCATTAGTATGTTGAGAATTTATCACCAAAACGGCAAAACGTACCAAGTAGGCCCCCCACATATACATAAGTTTAGTCCAATACAAAACATACAATGGGCGTTTTACAACCTTTTTTTACACGTTTTCTACGCCTTGGGTGGGCATTTCCTACATTTTGTATGGACGTTCCATACGTTTTATATAGACACTTCCAAGGTTTCATACTCCTTTCTATGGATGCTTATAATGTTTTATATAAACGTATTGTACGCTTTCTATGGAATTTTTAACATTTTATTTAAACGTTTTGTGCGCTTTCTATGCACGTTTTCTACGTTGTATATTTTCGTGTTGTACCTCTTTCTACAGACGTTCTTTACGTTTTATATGCATGTTTTTTATGTGTTATATGGACGTTTTGCACGCTTTCTATAGGCGTTTTCCACCTTTTATATGCATGTTTTGTGCGCCTTATGTAGGCATTTTACAGATGCAAAATATTGTTAAGTTGAAAAATGTAAAATTGTAAAATCTGCAGATGTAGAAATTTGTAGGAATCTTTTATAGTTAATTTAATGCCTTATGGATATGGGGAGGGCATGTTTAGGGCGATCTTGGCGGTATGGCGGTGATGGACCCTGGACATACTAATAAAATTAGGTTTTTCAGATAGGTTTTAGGTTTCGGTTTAAAACATATAAAATTCGTAACATTTGTTTGTAACACACTTTGTATATTGTAACTTTTCACCAATAGTATACCTATAGTATATGGTAAAAGCAACTGTAAATTTCCTTTTTCATTTTTTATAACACCAAGTGTAATTTCTTGTTTTATTTATATTTGTCTTTTCTGTTTTTGTTTAGTTTTTATCATCATTTTGTTATTCTTTCAATATCGTTCAATTATCACTTACCTTAGAAGAGGAGCGAACCAAGAGTGAACATAGCCCACCGATGAGCAAAGGCAAAAATGTGAGCTACGTACAGTGAGCGAACTTCACGCCAGTAAGGTATCGATGTCCCCTATCGGCTTACGAACATTGGATAGCCGGCATATGAATGATTATAATATAAGTCTACATGTTTGCTTAATGATAGTAAGGTTGCTTTGGCAAATATATATGATTGTTGTTGCAACGATCCAATCAATAGATACACCATAAGCTTACGAATATCAGTCAATATCTTTGACGATATTTCTGTAATCAGAAATATTTTATTTTCGTTAAGACGTTTCAGAAGATATGGAAAGCGAGTTTAGTAAATTTTTCTAAAGATATCCATGCTCATGCCGCATGACGCGCTTGGATAAACTTCAGCCAGTTTGAACTATGCACTTAGGATCGTTCGTGGCTTCGAACGCAAAATGTAAATCATTTTAAAAACGAACAAAAGTCTACCACTTCTTAACCAACTATTGTTAATGACCTTACAAATGTTACAAACAATTAACTGTAAATTAAGGTACGTTAAAAAGAACAAAGTAGAAGGGAATCGACAAGAAGATAAAAAAAAAACAACAACAAAAATGCTATAAATATCAGGCAAACCATTCTAAATACAATCAACGAAATAATAAACTGCACAAAACTAAGCCAAGCAAAAAAACGTTGTAAAATGCAGCACACAAACCTACGATTGCAATAAATCGCCAGCAACCAGTACTTCATTACAGACAGTGTTCCAAAAAAAAAAAAAGAACAGGAAGAAAATATCCTTTATACCTCGCCAAATAAACCATCGATTTTAACTACAATTTTACCATTTTTCTTCTTTTTTTTTATCCTATTAAATCTTGTTTATGAATAAATAAATTGAAAATTTTTTATATTTTCCTAATTAGGTTAATGTATCACTAACTTGCCAATTACTTAATTAATGCCATAGCGAAAAACACAGTTTACAGTGTCACTGACAATTAAAAATAAAATAAAAAGCACATTAACTTATCTCTATTAATGTAACGATATTTTCAACCGTAGCTGGGTGTTAACTAAAAATGGGAAATGCACTAATTACAGCTCAAATTTAATTATAAACTACCTATAAATAAGCTTTAATCAATACCAAATTATATTAATTTTCTTTTTTATAACCAACACCACTTGTGGCAAGATGGCATGTTAAGCTTGTGCGGATGTATGCGACACCCAGAAGGACCTTTTATTATAGTGATCGATTCAGAATCAAATTTTTTACATCGTTATGTCTTGGCCCAAGGACGGACGCTATTGAAAATGATTCGGATTGGATCACTTTTCCGACTACTTCTCATATAACACATGACTTTCAAAAATCGTTATATGGATAACGGTATAAAGGACACTGGTGTAGGATATTGAATGGTAAGTCGTGTCCGACTACAGTGCTTTCATCTGTTTAAATATAATTTTTTCATTTCGTATATAAAATGGATTTGTGAAAAACAGAAAATGTACATAGTGGTCGTCTTGTCGCTTGTCAACGAACCTAAAGTATTTTTATAGAACATTTCTTCTGAAACGTTAGCTGCGATGTACTTGGATTTAAAAAAATATTTTTTCAATCCGTCTTTTAAGGTAAATGAAGTGATGTTTTCAATCGTATCAGGTAACATTAAGCTTTCTACCTCTTGACCTTGAAAACATCGGGTAAAATCCGTAAAAAAATTATATATGGGTTTCAATCCTCGATATTCTCCGTTTAAAGGCACAATAAGTGTCTATAAAATATAAAACAAAACGACCAACAAAATAAATAAATAGACGAATTCTACCGCTGGAAAGATGCGTGTGCTTCACACAAATATAAGTAGTGCAGTGTCTAAGTGACTTGATCATGTTGACTTAGGAACTTAGACTGATTAAAAATGCCTATCGATTACATTGATATCATAAGACATCATTGATTTCTATACCCTATAATATATAGACATAAAAATTGGTCTCTATAGAGATTGCACAGAACTTTGTTGGCTGTAGGCATGTAAACTAGTCAAAGGGTGTCATGCTCGCATCAAAAAATAAATATTTATTTGAAATTTCGGACCAATATCTAGTGCGAATTGCGAGATATATTTTCCCATTGTGGACGAATTACGCCAACTCTGTTAAACTTAGTCTATGAGTTGTTGCGAACGTGAGCATTCACGTGAGCAATAATAGAAAATACATAGAAAGACGAAGAGTTAGATAGATATAATTAAATTTAATTTAAGTCCAATCCTGATCGATGTTTGTATATATACTTCTTGAGATAGCTGATAGATATTTCTTCGCGCTACACACGGACGGACAAACTTCGCATACCTCTATTCTTCAGTGGTTGGTAGAAAAAGAAAGAAAGTCTCAATGCAAACCACTACGTTTTTTTATTTATTAATCTTATAACGGTATAATTTCGCCTCAAATTTTAGCAGATGCTTATACTATAAATAAAAAACTACTACTTTTTGAACATAGCTTACGTAATTTCAAAGCGTAGTACACTAGAATGAGCGAACAAATGATTGCAAGATCTGGCATATATTTTCTTTAATATTTCAAAATAGTGGATATGAAAGATTCGCCTTAAGTCAAATAAAACTTTTCTCTTGTCGCGCAGTTTACAACTATGTGCGAGAGTGTTAAGGTTTATGACTCACACACTCATAAATAATGCCGTTTGCACGACGTGCAAAGCAAAAAGCATAAATAAAAAAAACAAAAAAACAAAATATAATAATAGTTTAGAAAATTTCAATTTTTTATCTTTAGTTTTTTCTTTTTGTTTTGCATTTTATGAGCAACGGGGAAATTATATGACATGTCATTTAGCAACGAAAGAAAATAATATTAAAAAACACAAAATAGTTAAAAGTAAAACTACACTTCACAGAGATTAAAGAAGAGAACTACAAAAAAGTTTTTGTTAAAAGTAACGTCCGCTCAACGCGGAACTTCTACGCTGGCTGCCAACACGCTGGCTCGCGCTAACACAGTCCGAGATTTCGGGCATATTTCTTATATATATTATGCAGTTTACAGGTTCAATAGGACATGCGAATCAAATGCAGATAACAGAAAACAAAAGTCGCTGAGTACCCAAGAGGAGAAGATATGGACAACATGACGGCAAAAGAGTATCGAAGAATTATGCATGGAATAAAATGTTGATGAATAAAGTTGGATAGGAGTGATATCCA
The DNA here is from genome assembly GCA_000688715.1 of Glossina pallidipes. Lineage (NCBI taxonomy): Eukaryota > Metazoa > Arthropoda > Insecta > Diptera > Glossinidae > Glossina > Glossina pallidipes. The sequence continues at coordinate 2,301,046 of KK499772.1, read as the reverse complement.
GAATATACTCTAGACTAAGCGAAAGTAAGAAAACTGATATAAGAAAATTTTTTATGCAGGACGTGAAACTACAGAATAAGCTGGATACAAAAAGGATGTTCAAAAAATGCTATAGTGATTAAAAATGAAGAGGAAAACATACGATCTCAAATGTATCTGACTATGTGACAAATTTTAAGAGAATTGCTTTAACTAAAAAATTAATAGCAATGATAACAAGCAAGAAAATCGTTTGCGGCTATGACCGAAACTTCGTTCTCCACTGTTTTTATCTTAAAAAAAAAGTAAAAAATAAATTGAAACAACCGTATAGTACGCAATATGAAACGGGCGAGACTGTTTTTTTTATAACACCTGGACGTTCGCACTGTATATGTGTTCGAGTTTATTAGAAGCGAGCGAAAATCCACAGGAGTTCTCAGTTAGTGTTAGGCAATGTTTCTTGGCCAATATGATCTACTGTTAGCACTAGCTTGCGTACAACAATTTCGATTATTTCTCTCAAATCAGAAGTCGATAGCTTCGTTCCTCAAACCAGAAGAATGTTAATCGCAGACACTGCACAGAGAGAGAAAAACACATAACCGGACACACAGACATTTTTTAATGCAATTCGAATTTTATACTGGTCAGGAAAACATATAATGTGCGCGGCCTCTGAAACTTGCGTATGGGTGTGGTAAGTAAATGACAAAACGTGTATACACCCATCGTTCCGTAGAGGGCATAAAACGGTAATAATGTGTTTTTTAAATTTTGAAAACTAATCCTTAATTTCGTGCTATTGCTATTTGCAGGATCCTAGGACGCTGTTATGCGTTGTTTACCTGTACTTTGATCTGTACGCACTCCAACAATCTTCATCTCTTTCTGTTTTTGTCTCCCTTTGGCGCTTTCTCACATACGCGAGCAAATTTGTAAGTACATTTAACTACAGTTCTTTTTTATTTTGTTTCCTTTTGTAACTTTTAACTTTTTGCACTTGTTTCTTATGTCGTATAATTGGGTTTTTTCTGCTTTTTTTTTAAATCGTTTGAATTTCTCAATGTCTTGTTGCTACAAAAGTACAAATGGTTGAGTACAAAACATTCTATTGTTGTTGTTTATGATAATAATTTAAAATTATAGTTAAAAAAGTTTTTATAAAACGGAAAGGTAAAATAGTTCTCAATTTTATATAAAAAAATTGGGAAAGTTTCCCAATTGTATTCATCGAGAAAGAAAATGAAATCAATTTGCTTTAGCAACGCACACACTTAGTGCTTTATAAATGTCTCCGATCAAAAAGCAGTAGGACTTTCAATTTTATATTTCAAACGAATAGTTTTTTTCTTCTTATGGCAGCATCCCACTTCACGTCTAAGTCAAATTTCAATACCAATTTTTATACCCTACACCACTTTTTGTGCAGGGTACATAACACCCAGAAAGATTTAAGATAGACCAGCCTTTTATATACCGATCTATTCAGAATTATTTACTGAATTAATGTAAGCTTATCTGTCCGTCTATTCTTCTGTTCGCCTGGCCGCCTGTCCGACACCTTTTCTTGTGTTCAACCTAAAAGCCACAATTTTTGGAATATTTTGATTGTATTTGGCACACTGACGTGCTTTGACCCAAGGACGAAAGCAATTGGTATTGCTTTAGATAGGTCCACTTTTCCCACTATTCCCAATAAAACGCCTTATCTTCAAAAGTTGTTATATCGAAGGAAATTGGAAATTTTCAAAATTTCTCGAGAAAAGCTGCTCAATAACAATATTTCGACATTCAAAATTGGTATGAAAAATTTAGTTCAGCAGGGGTAGTTTTTTTAACCGCCTCTCGTACAATCGTTCCTACGAAAACTGTATCTTTACCTGGTAAAAATATCTAAATTGCTCAATATACTATGACAAGGAAATTTACATTAGCGAATTTGGACGATGCAGGTCTATTTTTTGGATACCCCCTCATATAAGAATTTCCCTTATATGACAAACAGTTAATATTTTATGATAATTTGACATAGAAATTGAGTGGACCACATTCCATCCTCATGGTTCTATTTTTTGGACCCCGCTTGCTAAAAGATTGCTCATCAATAGCAAGTCTTTCAGAAAAATGTTTAATTTTTAATAGTTTACAATGAAAATTTGTCCACAGAAACAATTTACAAAAAAAAATTAAGTATAGGGAATTTGAACCACATAACACACAATGGACGTCCCGATTTTTGAAAATTTTCAGAAAAGGATTTTTCTTAAGCTTTGCTTCAAAAATGGAATTACGAATTCCGAAATGTTCGAAATATAGAACAAAAAAAAGGTTTTGGTAACGACACGCTGTGCTTAAACGGATGCTTCTGACGGGGTTAACTTGTACAACGAAGCTAGAAAACGCAGAAAAAACGATAACCGTCCTGACTAACGTTCAAGGGTAGCCAATGAACATCACGTCGAAAAGGTTGCTTTATTTATCCCGCAACCGTTGTATTCGCTTGATATAGCTTCGTCTGATTTTCCGCTGTTCCGTTTCGAAAGCCAAAACATCACTAAGGAGATATCGTTTTAATTCGATTGAGGAGATAAAGCCGTGTTAAAAAATGCTTCTTGTTGAGATGGAAGTAAGCAGACGTATTGGGCTAATTACTGAAAATTATGGCACGTTATGCTGCTGTCAATCAAAGAAAAACCAATTGGGAGAATTGAGACAAAGCTTCAAGCTGATGACAGACTTTACTTGCTTTCGCTCTTTTGACTTAGAAGCGGGTTTAGCTTTACTCATTGTCCCGAAGTCTCTTGCTCAGTTAGGAGATCGTATTACTAGTATCTTTTTTTGTATTCGCTGATTTTATCTCTTGCTCTATCTACTTACCGACGCGAGGACATCTTCTTTGATGCTTACTAAGCTTTCATTTTTTACTCTTAATATCAGCATCAAAGATATGAAAATGCTATTTCCGTTTCCTCTTGAACCAAATTACTTTTTGCCCTCCCTTTGCAAACTTAAAAACATATAAAGACATTAGAAGCACACTCTGACACATTTACATTGAACGTCCTACAAGGTGGAAGGTTTATTATATACGGTTACATAACATTATGCTTACATAGCTGAGAAAAAAAAAATTATAAAAAACAAAACTTAAAATGTTGCAGTAACACCTACATAAAAGCAATAAAAATAAATGCATCTACATACGCATATATGACTGTACGATTTCAAATGGCAAAACTACAAATGTTAACTGTAGCGTGAGCTTAAGGCTTTAAAGGCAAACAAACACTAATACCACCGACATACTCTTATGGAAATTTGTGCGTTTTTATACATACAAATAATACCTCACATGTATGCGCACATATACATTATAAAGCTAAGTTTAAAGTATGCAATGGAAAAAGGAAAATATGCAAAAAGTGTTGAAAACGTTAAGAGCAAAAAAAGTAATAAAAAAAAAAAGCAACAGCTTCAACATTTAGAAAAGTTTTAACATCACCACACAGAAACACCATATTGCGCTTTCAAATCCAAATTAAGTGTTTCACATGGTTTTAAAAACCGAAATATCATCATGATTATAGTTATTGTTGCTGTTATTCGGGGTATGCCTGTTTCGGGGTGATAGAAGCACAAACAATTTGTGGCTCATATGTATAACTAAAATGGTTTCAATTACTGTGGGATGGCGAAAGTGTTTTATTAACAGCATTTTGCTTGCTGTTATGCTCCCTAAACTTTGATATTTTTCTTGCCACATGTAAATTTTTTATTTCTAATATAATATATTCGTTTGTAATTCCAGCTCTTTTTTCTAATTGCAATTTTTTGTCTAACTCAAGCTAAAACCAATGTTTGATGTGCCATAAAATTTCGTTGTTTATGACTTTTTTTTTTCCTACAAATTTTTTCTGAAAACATAATAAACCTGTAATAGGAAAAATCAGTGAATGGAAAATTTTTTAATTACCATCACGTTTTACTAAAAAATTCTATTCTATACTTTCGCGCTATTGCTGTTGAATGTTTTGCTTAGTTCCTCAAACCATTGATGTCATTGTGTCACAACCGTATCGTTGCAGAGTATATGCCTATCACCTCCACTTTGAGATAATTAATAATTTTATAGCTGTCATCTGCAGACAAAAGGTAAATGTATCTTTTTGATGCTTTAATACTAGATTTACGGCATCCATAAATTCGAAGGGTTTTTGACAAAAACAAATTCGACGTAAGGGAGTCGATATGTGCAGATGTTATATACTGGTTTTTAATGATATAAAGCAACAAATATATATGTCTATTATTTTTTTCTTGCAACACGCCCACTTTTGGTATTTTGATGGAAAAATTTCGTGAATCGTGAGACTCGCAAAAATGAAGATGGGAAGCTAAAATTTAGCTCAAATATTTCTTGATCGATTAAAACTACGAAGCTCAAAAAGGGGCGCGATGTGTTCATACACACACACACACACACACACACACACACACACACACAATTCGGAGGAGGCTAAAACAACCTTCGAAACCGACCTCATTTTTTTCATGATTTTATATATAACTTTTCATCCCGTGACTGTAGCTGCTATCCAAATGTTCACTACAACCACCTGCAAGCTTGGTGCAAAAATTGTCCATGTGGGTTTACTAATACGACCACAATCAACCACAAAATTTCCGACTTATTTCCGCTTTATTTCCTATTTCCTCTAACGCACATTCAATCATGTTGCGCAGACCGCTTAAAACCATTTTTGAACCACCATTGAACGTCTGGGTCCCAAGTAAGAAAACTATATTCGACTGCAACCGAATTTTTAATTCTCATCGTCGTTATCCTCAAAAAGACTCAAAAAAAAGGAAAAGCTCATAGTCTACTATGTATGGGGTAGGCGTTGCTAATTTTTTCTGTTTTCTACAATAAAAAAACCCAAAAAGCGAAGGTCTTCTCTGCTTGTGCTGCAATGTAGTATGGTTTTTTGACCGATTTGACACATTTAACAGCTTTATGTTAAATCTGATCGCTATATTTTCATTTTTACGAACGGCAGGATATACAGTTTAGTAGATGGACAGATGGACTGTGGAGCGGACGGACATGCTTAAGTAAGTAGATTCTGACTTTCACACAGATCAAAGATTTACATACTTTATGGGGTTTTTAAAACTTGCTTCAGGGTATTACAACGGTTTTGACCAAAAAGCAAGATTTTGATTTAGTATAACCATGGGTACGCTTTTCAATTTTTTTCCGTTTTTGCATCAGTATCAGTATATAACATTGCCTATAGAATATACGTTCAAATTTGTATGGGTTTATCTGTTGTAGATTTTCAACAATAAACAGCACACTAATTTTTCCCCCCTTCGAAAAATCGTAAAATTCTCGGTTTACGTGCTACTGTAGACTTGTCCTCAGGCCAATATATCCGATTTTCAACACCAACCTGCGTGCAAGGGCTTTAAATATTTTTAGCAAATCTACAACCGATAGCTTCATTTTTACGACCACGAGAATCTTTAAGACAGATACGACAGGGATGGAGAAACGAACAGAGGGACAAACGAACATGCTTTAATCCATTCAAAATTTGATACTAATTATAAATACAAATACCAGTGCGGTGTCCGAAAATTCCATCTGAGTATTGCAAACGTTTTGACAAAATGAATACACGCCTCATCCTTCCGTGATGCGAACGAATACACAAAAAAACTCAAAATGATTTTGAAAACTCTTGCCTCTATATAAGCTTCGTTTGTCTAATTCCCTGCAAGCATGCACTTCAAAATTTCATATATTTCTCTGTGTTCAACTTTATGTGATCGAGGGGGAAGATCTTTTCAATCTTAATACTTTAACTTCATTGGAGTATCGTGATTAACAAATCTCGCTTTATAATTATTTATGCATTTGCTTCATTGCTCTTCTGTTAAACTACTTAATTTGATGCAACACTTTTCTGCTTATTTTGACATTCAATTTTGTATTAAGTTACTCGCATTCAGTATTCAATTTTTCTTCATAAAATAATGAATTTTTGTGTTATGTTATGCCATACGCTCCATACGTTCCTCTCTCGCATACCAATCATTTTCAATGCTATTCGTATATCAGAACACTAAAATCGATCATTCGATTTGCATTCATTTGTTTTGATATTTTGCATTTATTGCGGTTAGTTTAAGAACTTTCGCTAATATTATTTAAAATTAGTGGAAATGTTCACAATCAAGGAACCTATAGCCTTTAAATAAAAATGTGAACGCAGGTCTCTATCATATAGATAAGCACACAAAGGTGTATATATATAAGGCATCAATATGTATGCATGTATACGTCAGCAGGAAACTGTTTTTATAACGTCATATGTAGTGTTGAAAAATTTACTGATTGTTGTTATTGCTTAGGATTTTATGAATATTCATGAGAATTGCTAGTTTTACACGGCTTAGTATTCCGCAATATTTATACATACATATATATATATATATATATAAGCGCATATGTAAATTCACAAATGCATGTACGTACATATGTATATACATACAAGTGTAGTTGCACAATTACAATGTACAACAAAAAGCTAACAAATAAGCGCACAAAAAACCAAAAGCAAACAAACAAACGTGCATCATGGCGTGCAAGTATATGTATATATGTGCGCATTTCCACGTTAAATTTAACCACAGTTACAAACAAGCATGACGCGCTATGTACTCTCAGACGCCATGATTGTTGCTGTTGGCATAAAGCAAACCAGCGAGCAAGACAAGGCATGGCATTGCATGGCAAGGCAAATAAACATGACTGACAGCTTGTCGGTCGCGTATTCTTTTCTTTTTCTGCGCTTTGGTTCTGTTCTTTCTCTTGAGGTTCCACATGTACACATACATAACACGCACACAAAAATATACACATTCAAACAAACAAACGCGATGTCTTTCCTTTTGCTACACTGCACTGCACTGCACCACGTTACACTACCCTACAGTTTGTCTTATTTTAAATAAAGCAGCTGTTATCAACTTCACGTTGTTATGTGTACGTGTTTACTTGTATGTATAACCGTCCATGTTAATGTACGTATGTGTATGTATGCATATATTAAAATTGGAACACTTTTAACTTGCATTCGTGTATACGAATTAATTCATGCAGTTTTTTATTTTTTTTTTTTTTTTGCATATCTCTTTCGTGTATTTCTCCTTTTTTACTTGGCGTGTTGGTTTTTGTTTTTGTGTTTGCTTTCTTCTTTTCATTTTGTTAAAGTTCTTTCTTGTGCACGCTTTTACCGTTCCCTCTTTTTTTTTCCAAGCTTTACTTCGTCTTTTTTTATGATGAATTTTCATAGCCTCCCGTGGGTTATGCTTCTATAGTATGTACAGTATGTATACATTATACGCATTAACTATGAGAAACTACAGCAAACGAGCACAGCTACCATAGCATTCTCTCCATACAGGCATGCACGCATACCAACAGTTACATAGATACGTGTACAACTGCTGCTGCTCAAATTGCTAAATTTATTTATGAAAAAATAATAAACAAGCTACACAAAATCATCAAGCTAGCAACCTTGTGCATAATTTAATTACAACAATAAGAATAATAACAACAACAACAACAACAACAACAACAACAACAACAACCAAAAGAGCAAGAACACCAAAAACACAACGTTCTCAATGTTTTCTTTCTGTTTTTGTAAGTGCATAAAATTTCCCTTTCTAATAAGTGTTGGTTTTATGCTGAATTTTGCCTTTTGTTACCAGTTTTTGTTATTGTCTTGCATTAATTGGTGGCTTATTAAGTAAATTATTATGAGAGGGAACTTCACAGAAAAGCTAAACTAACAAAAAATTTCACTCAATATAAAATTCGCTTCAACGAATTAATTTTAATTTCGGTTAAAAACAGCAATAGATCTAAATCTAAAACACTGCGCTGGCGTAGCGAACACCAATAAAATTAAAATTCTTCCCAACAAATTACTGTAAATTTTTGGAAAAAAAATTCTCTTTTTATAATTTGTTTGATGGATGCTTTAGATCTCTTAGAATCTATAGCATGCTATTCATTACTTAAAAGCGATTTATTCTCTCGAAATTTAGAGAGCTTTTTCCGGAAAAGACCTCCTTCGAAATATGAAGATTAGCCGAAAATTAAAGAATGGCGATTTCTACTATTATTTTTATTATTAAATTAGCCAGAGAATAAATTCAGGCTAATATCGTACAGCACTAGTATCTAAGGCTATCGGTTAACGATTTTTAACTTCCCTAATACACTAATAAATATCTTTGGAAAGCGTTTAGTGTTTGCTTAAAAGCATTTCCTGAATGGCAAGCGATCCACTTTTCAGAAGAAAATCGTCGAGGGAAAAGAAAAAGAGAGAATACTGCTTTACGGACTAATAGGAAAAAATAATAAAAAAACTTATTACTGAAAAAACATGTTTCAAAATTTTAAAGGCGTTTTCCACGAAACATCATTTTTGAAAACGCTCGCAACGGAAATTAATATAATAGTCTCTCATTCACGAATGAACATAATTTTCTTACTTGTAATTATATTGAAACTCTGTGCGATTATTTGCGAATCGGAGATGGTGTCAAAATATTTTTCTTTACAGATAATGTTGGCTTAGTATTTTATCTTGCTATAAATATTAGGCTCATGTGTCCGAGTATAGGTATTTAGGCTGGAAATAAAGAAGAGCAACATGTACAGATTATTAAAGTCAAATGAAATTAGAAAAATAGCCGCCAGTACCCAGGTTTTTGCGAAAAATAATTGACGCAGCTCTATCGTCTAAGAAACAAGAAATGGAAGGATCAGAATCAAATTTACAAACGCCATTCTTTCCGAGTAAAGCAAAAGACGTACACGTATAAAAAAATATTGTTAAATATAACTAAGACGTAAATTTTCATATTACCAGATTTTTACTAATTGTTGGCGAATGGAAAAACCACTTACCCGATTTTCTAATTTAATCCATTGACTTAACTCTAAACTTTATGGTGTTGCACGCGATGCGCGTTTTCACGTATTACGATGTTCTATAAACAATTCAATTCAGCAAACTATTTCTGCAGCGTCTTCCTGATGAAGTTAAACCCAATTTTTCGTAAAACTTGTAACATTTGTAGCACTTGCAGCCCTCTAGTGTGCAACGTCCGCGCATGTAGATAGATAGGTGGTTTCGGTCGATCGGCTTTTTCTCTGCTCCTTACGGAAAGAGTAGTGTTACTTACAATAACGAAATTCTGTTAATCAATTATGAAAAGGGAACAAAGTCCAAAGTCCGTCTGTATAGCATAAGGTTGAGTTTGGCTTATGCAATTGACATATTCTACGTTACGAAGACAAGCAACAAGACTGACAAAAGAGACAAAACAAGGCAGTCGGGGACAGAATCGCGATCAAGTTAAGCGAGTGAAGGTGTATCGTCTGCCTTCTAGAAAAATATTGTATATCTATGGAATATTTTGAGTAATTTTGACTAAAGAAAATTATACACACACAGAAAAACACAATAAGAAAAGTTCAAAAGTACAATAAATATGTTAAATAAGTTTACAAAAGATATGTTAAAATTCGCGACCGTGCCCAAACCTGAACAGGCATTTTCGAAAACAGCTATGGCCAGTCAGGAACTTGGCGAGGTAATAATTTACCTCACCGTGTGACCTTTTGATCCATTGCGTTATATTTGGGATAAGAACGAACGTCCATCTTCCTTTCGTCGTTCTTTCCCAACGCGAATGCCAAGTCTTAATCGACGCTAGCCACTCTGCTTTTTTGATGGCCTCATGGCAGGGGGCGTTGATGCGACGCCTTGCGTGGATGCGCCTCATTTAGTCTGCCAAAATGTCTCTTGGCATGGCGCCAGCAATCACAATGGCAGCATCCTCCCACACTGTCCGGAATCCGCATATCTGCCTTAGACCACTAGGACGATATATTGCCGCCAACTTTCGGTACACTCCGCACTGTGATTGCTAACTGGGCCCAAACTGGGCTTTCGTACATTATGACCGAAGTTATAACCGCGGCGTATAACTTTTCGATTGACGAATTTCGGGCCTCTAATATTTGGCATAATCCTTGCTAACAACGCCTGGATGCAGGCAGCTTTCTTAGCCGCGTACTCAACGTGGTGCTGAAAGTTGAGCCGTTGGTCGAGCATAACTCCAAGGTATTTCAGGACAGCAGACGACTGCAACGTGTGCTGCCCGACTCGCATGGAGCATGTTTCCACGGGCTTCCAGCTGCTTATTAGTACAGCCTCTACCCTCTCGCATCTAGCCACGCCATCACTTCAACTATAGCCTCGTTAGCCCTCGTTTCTACCTGCGTGACGCATTTTGCAAAACCTGCGATGACTATATCATCGGCAAAGCCGATAATCGTTACCCCGAAAGAAGGGTTCAGCTCAAGAACACCGTTGTACATTATGTTCCACACGACAGAACCAAGAACTGATCCCTCTGGGACACCCGCCGTTATCTTATACGACTCCTTTCCGTCATCGTTATAATACACGAGCGTGCGGTTCGAAAGTTAGCTTGTTATTATCTCAAATATATACCTTAGAACCTGCATTCTTATGAGGGCTTTACGAATAATACCCCAGTCCGCCGAGTTTTTCTCGTCTAGCGTAACGACAGCGCAGTACTTTTTATCACCGCCCGTCGATCGGTCTCCGGCTATAGCGTCTGAAGCAAGCGCCACGACATGATTTATGGCATCTATAGCAGACCGTAGTCCTCTGAATCCGTACTGGTTATCCAAGAATGCACGTCCTTCTTCAATCACGACCAGCAGGCGTTCGTATAGGACCCTCTCCAATACTTGCCCATTGTGGCTAAAAGGCAGATGGGTCGGTATGACGATGGCTCGGTGAGTGACTTATCGGCCTTCAGAATCAGAACCTTTGCACCTTCCATTCATCTGGGAATGTGCTTTCTTCCAGACACCTTTGCAGTATCATCATGAAGATGTGTGGCCTCCTCCGTATCGCTGCCTTTACGGCCTTGCTTGGGACTTCGTCTGGGCCAGGAGTTTTCTTGTCCCCAACCCTTTTGCAGGCGCTTAAAAGCTCGTCTGCAGTAATTGCTGGTATTGCTTCAGCTTCTCTGCCGTGGAGGTCTACCAACACGTACGACAGCCTCTGCAGCAAAAGTGTGGCTACTAACCGCCGGAGCGTGTGCGGGCACGTGATTTGCGGCGTCCTCTGCCCTTTGGTCTTCTTCAGGACGACTTTATACGCCGTTCCCAACGGATTGGTATAGGCACCGGCCATATTCCATCAAAGCTTTACCTTTTGCTAGCCTTTATGGCTTTCTTCGTGCAAGTCTCTGTAGAGTGCGAGCAGTTCATTAAAGTTTGCCCTTCCCCTCGAGCGTTGCAATTTTGAATTGAATAGCATAGAGATCCTCTTCTGCCTATACTTCTTCTTCGAGGCATGAATGCCCTGTATGCTTCTGCAAGCATCTTTGCCACGTTTTTCTGGAGTTCGCTAGCCGTGCCGCCACCCCTCTCGTAGGAGTCCGTAATGATGTTAAAGACGTCCTCATCGAAGGATGAATCTCTCCACTTCGGCCCGGTAGTTTTGTTCCACCTATTTCCTCTGTTCTCTCTGGTTGTATGTCGAGGAAGATAGCCTGGTGATCGCTGTTTGTGTACTCTTCGCTCAACGACCACTTGCATCTCGCCTCTAGGCCGTCGCTAATAAAAGTGATGCCTACTTTCGACCCTCTTCCTGCCTTTCGAAACGTATCCCTCTGCACATCGTTCAGAAGAGATACTTTCAGCACGGCGAATGCCTCCAACAAGCTGCGTCCTCTCGCATTGCAGGCCTTACTGACCGACTCGAAGGTCCAAGCATTGAAATCCCCCGCAATTATAACTGACTGTTTCTCACGGGTGTCTTCCGCGAGTTCATCTAGCATGCGCTGGAATTCACCTTGTGTCCAGCTTGGAGGAGCGTAGCAACTGTAGCAGCGTAAATATTTAACTGTCGCCCTAATGAATCCCCTGTGCTGGCAGTCCACATCCAAAAGTGCTATAGGTGCGAGCGCCCAAATTGCTGCTTTGTTGGACGCATCGGTTACCCAGGTACCCTGCCCCGCTCTTCGATATGGTTGGCTCAATATCAATCTCTTTCTCAACGACCGTCTACGAAGTAGGTCATGAGCTGCCTCGCCGCGATTGAAATTAATTTGCATCATTCTCATTTGCGTCCTCTAGCAGCTAAAGCACGTTTGAGTAACGGGCACATGCTGCTCCCCGTGTGTGTGTGTATAGTAACACACAATGACTTAACGTACCGACAAATACATACACACGGACTAACGAACAGGAGGACAATACCGACGGACAGTAGGACCCTTATGTAGCGTCATGCCGTTAGTGGTATAGGTTTTAGTTATTTCATTATTTTTTTTTTCGTAAGTGCAGCTGAGCTAGTCAGGCAGAGAAAAAAAATTCAGCCCCAGCTCTAAATGCATTACAAGGGGTTTGTTAAATTCTATGACGATTTTTGGCAGCCATAGAGCATGAAGTTTGCGATAAATGTGAGAAACGTTTCCGGTTCGGTTTTTTTTTGGGTCTCCCATATGAAATTATGGGCCAAACCTGCCCGTAGGTAGGGCAGGGTGTAGAATAGATCAGGGCATTACATCAGCCCATCCCTTAAGAAAATTTTCATTGTTCGTCTATCTCCATCCATGTTTCCACGCATCTGTTGACTGTAATGCTCTGTGGAGTGTTTGTTGGATAAAAATTGAAGCCGTTCCCTTTACTGCCGAACTAGCTAGCCTTACAATGCCACGTGCGTTTATCCGTGACATCCTTCGGCTGTCTACCGTTTTGACTATGTAATTAATATACTATACTATTCCGTTACACAAAAATGTCTGACTTTGACTAGATGATTAAAAATATTATTTTTTATTACAAACTACAGCAAACGGACTCATTAACTAGATTTTTCTGTTAATTACGAGTTCTAATGCGTAATTTAAATACAAACGATGAATAATTAATGATTGTTAACAATTCAAAAGTGAAAAAAATTGTAGCCAATGATTTCAGATGTTTCACAAGAAAAAAAATCTAGAAATCAAAAAATAAAGTAAAAAGTATTTATTTGCTGTTCCAATATTATACATAATCGTAATCATAACGCCATTGAAATGTGCGATTCAATGCAATTATTACCAAAGAATGAATAACAGACAATTGCATTCATCCATGTCTGTGGGTCCATCTATTTGTAAACTTATATTGGTTGTTTTTGAAGTTCGTTGACTTTTAGTGAACATTGACAACATGAACACGTCGCCCACGCCTAACCACATGCAACGAATGTGAATGACAAAATCATTTCAGCAACAGCAATACAGATGAAAAAATTCCTCGTTTTGCTTTTGATATCGTATGAACTCAATCGTTATGTACGGACATATATTCACGTAAAAACTTTTCTAATTGTTTGAATATTGAGTGAGAATATAAATGCCTCGACTGGATTGTTTAGCTATATCATTTTAAGTTTTCATAGATACGATTGCAAGGTTGAATCGTTTACAAACCGAACTTTTAGCAGAGAATAGTTTCTAACAAGTGACAATTGAGTTGAAAATGCTCCATAATGAAAATTTATATTTTGCTCCTTACAGTCTCCAACGTTTAGCACAATTTACTGAAACCAAAACAAATCGATACGAAGGAAAAATATTTTGCTAATATTCCACCGAAGTGAAGATAGTCCACATTGTTTAAGGTCACTTTGTATATTGTAACGTTTCGCCAATAGTACGCATGCAGTAAGTATATGGTAAATAATAAAAATACATTTCTTTTTTAATTTTTTATATCAGTTTTTTTTTATTTATATTTACATTTTATATTTTTGTTAAGTTTTTCTCACTATTTTGTTATTCTTTTGACATCGTTCAGCGATAAACTAACCTTAGTAGAGGCATGACGCTAGTCCGCCTTTTCGAAAACATCTACATCTGTGATCTACATAAGGTGGGCTAGTAATATTCCCAAGCGTGTTATCATTGCTCCCCACCCCTCTCTCTCTCTCCCTCTCTCTCTCTCTCTATCTCTCTCTCTCTCT
>KK499772.1:2105118-2278249 GCA_000688715.1 Glossina pallidipes | reverse complement strand
GGACATTAAAACTTATTTCTCCAAGTAATGACGGCGAGTCAATAGCGCCGTTTATTAATTTGATTGTTTAGTTTGAATGTTACAGTCGCCGCATATTTTACTTTGGTTTTCGATCGTTATTCCAAAGCAATAATTGTGGGGAGTTTAATTAATTGCAGTTCACGCAACTTATCTACTATATCTAAAAATTGTTGCATATAGCTTTTCATCGCGTGAGATTTTGAATGTTCCATAGTATTGGCGATTTTATTGACTGGTGGCTTATCTAGCCGGACTTTCGATATAACGGTTTGTAGATTTCATACGATATTTTGTTATTCTCTACTTTGGTTTTAATGGTTTGATTAAAGTGTATGTGAAGTTCAGGAATACGTGAAAATTGGCACATAAGCTGTTGAGTTCATTGAACGACAAACATTTTAAAGAGAAAAATGACGTAGAAAATGATGCTTCGCATTAGTATTTCGATCAAGGTTTATTACGATGTTAACAGAAAAGTATATGCATATAACCCAATAATTTTTATTATAGTAGCTAAGCAGCTTCTCTGGGAGAACGGTTGGTCGTTAAGCTATAACAAATGGTCTAGACAATTAACCCGTTAGTGTTAACCTAGTATCAACACGTGGAGAGATCATTAAACATTGATCATGATGCTATCATCTATACCTACCTATATAGAGCATTGATCGTGATGATGGAGACTACCTACATAGTGCATTGATCATGCTGATGGAGACTACCTATATAGTGCTTTACTTCAATAGATGTACATATGGACATATATAATCGACCGGAAGATATAATGCTTGTGAAAGTATCAGAATTGCCGAAATAAAAGCAGATCGCTAGACCTGCTTCCGTGATATGTTCTCTTGAGCCTACGAATAATCAAAGTTGAAAGGAAAGTTAATTAATTGAAGAAAAAAATCTTAAACACAAAAAAGATCTCTAACGTAACAATGAGACGATTTCACTCCAAGCACTTGCGTGGTCAGATTTATGAGGTAAGATTACATTGCTGTTATGTTAAATGCGTCATGTTTCGAATAATGTTGTCCTAGAAACAGAAAACATCTTCTATTCGGGTAATTCATATATGGCATATACTATGTCGAGCCGGAAAAAATTCATGATACAGGTACGTGGAGTCTATGTTTATGGCTAACTATTCCAAATGACCGGGACAATTGCTTTCGCTAAATAGGTAAGGGTTCAGTCAGTCGTCCGACAAATTTTTTTTGCGGCGCATGTTTTATTAGGAATTACAGCAGAAAAATAGGGCTAAGACAACTAAGGCTAAGGGCACTAAAGATGAAAAGGGTGTTGGGCTAATAAGTGATCGGGCAATACGAAATTGATTGCCAAGTTTCGTTTTGAAGATACGACGCTAAAGAGGTAATCAACTTTTAACATACTGCTAGCCTTGACAAAAGACTTTTAAAGAGTTTAAAGCAACATCCATGTCAATCAAGAAAGCAAGATACAGCAAGTAGTCAAATCGTTGGCGCCACCTGAAAGAAAAGAAAGTTAGTCATGACTTGAGCTACTAAATATGTGCAGCAATATGGACCAGTTACGATTCCACCGCATTTTCGATGCTTTTATTTATCGTAAAACAACAAGACATAAATATGTGGCAAAGAGCAAAAAGTTAAGTGGAAACTGAATACAAATTTTTTTCGTTTTTAATAATATAAAATATTTTATTATTTTTTTATTTCAAATAATATTTATTATCCAGTAACAACATCAACACTTTACTCAGCTTTCAATGCTTTGTGCGCCATGGAAAGAAGGGGAAGTACGCAAAAAAGCTTCTATTAAGAATTACTTTGAAACAAAAAAAAAAAAATGTAGCAAGAATTGTAAAGAAAAAACTTAAGAAACTACAGTCTAGTCAAAAGAAAAAAGTATTTATATGAAACCAAAAAAAAAAAAGAGAGAAAAGGAGAGAAAAGGAGAAAACTTGCCAAACCTACACAAAAGCGTTGTACTTTCTTAAGCACGTATCACGTATATATGAGGTTTTTCGTCTTTTCTTCTTTAATTTCTTTTTTAAGGTTGTTTGAAGTAATATAAAGGGGATGACGGTCAAAAGAAAAAAAGACAAGTACAATAATTGTTAGCCCTTCTAGTAACAAGTCTTCTCAACTACTTTTATTACTGCTACTGGTGCTATTACTGACTCTGCCGCTTTACATTAGCTTTAGAAATGTAGCAAAACTTTAATTGAGAAAGTTGAAGAATTTCAATTAACCCACGAACATTTATTCGTGACTCTCGTTCATTCTTTTTGTCCAAATATTTCTTCTTTCTTTTTTTCTTTCTTCTTTTTTCCATTCTTTCGTTCAACATTAATTTTATAAGCTTTACGTTTGAGACTTTTCCTGACGTGCTCGCGTTTATGTTATTTAAACTTTAATACATAGTTTCGAGCTCAATTGGGGATTATTGGCTTTAACTCTAGTGATTTCGTTATCGTGAAATCCTTTAGATTTTAAGCGCCAATACGTCTAAACATTGAAAAGATCTCATATAGTCGACTATTGTTAGATATACGTATATATAAATATGTAATATTATACATACCTATATAGGTACACACATGCATATGTATATATAAATAATATAACAATACATTGTTGCTGCTGTTAGGTTTGTACATTCAATAGCCGCCTTGCGTTATTATGAGCCCAATGTATACAAAATTTAGTATTCACCCTCCATCAACCTCTCTCTGATTAATACTATTCTTTTTTTTTTTTTTTGATTTTTTTTTTTTTTTTTTGCTTTTATACTTCTTTTTCTTATTTATTTATTTTTTTCTTCACCGAGTAAGTTTATTATTTAGTTGACTGCCTTCAGAGAACTTTCGATAACTGAAAAATGAGAGATGTTCTGCTGCTTACTCTAACCTACGTATATAATGCATAAAGCTGGCAATTCTCTTTGGTATTGAAACAGCTCAGTACGTGCTGGTGTTCGTACGGGTACATAATACTCCAAACCCAACTTTCTTTAATTGAAACTTTTGTTCATTTAATTGCTGTGCTTCCTTAACATGTGTATATAATGTTTATTTTTTAGTTTCTTTATTTTTTTTTTTTTTTTTGCAATTCATTCCTCCTTCCCTTTTCCTCCCCTTATCTAACGTATTTACTTCGTAGGTGATGATGAACTTATTTTGTCTTTAGTTCAAATAAGACTTTAAGAGTATCTATGTATATGCATTTGTGTTTATATTATAACTGAATTTTAATGTTTGCTGGCAATTTTTCTTTGCTTTTCAAAGTTCCTATGAGTATCGTAAACAAAAGAAACAATTTTAACAATTTCATATAATTCTATACATTAGAGACTATAGTTCATTAGATTTCACATACACTAATGGACTCCCTGCTGACACACATTACAACTAAACTAAGAATTCTTAAAAATATATCATAGCTTTACAGCATCTTAAGCTTCAGTTTTACACTCAAAACACAAGAGTCTCGAAAGAAATATAACTCACTTTTTTTACTAATTTTCTCTAAATTATTAATAACTGCTTGAGTAGATAAGAACATTATCGAATTATCTATAAAATGTATCAATTTACAGCAGGTGAAAGACTCGATTCGATTGGATCGATTTAATTCGTTTACGTCACGATCGATCCCTTTTTGAACTTAACTTTTCGTCTGCCTAAGGCTATCAGCTAAAAAGAGGCATATATTCAGCAGTGGTTTTGGTTAGGAAACCGATTCTGGGTCGATCAATACAATGATAGATGGGTCTATCTAAAGCCGTTTCGGTCATTACGTACACAAACCTCCACAAACTAAATTTAACCTTGTACTACAAATGATGTAGGGAATGAAACACTTATTGATATAAATCATTCTTTTAAATTATCTAAAAGATGTCACTAATTGTACAACTTTTTATGGTTTGAACTAAAAATCTTATTATGTACAAGAAAAAATGTCTTATCTTATATAAAAAAAAAAATCTTATTATATATATAAAAAATAGGAAGAATTACAGAAGAAAAAATTTAAGATTTTCACTTCATTTAAATATGATATTTTCCACGCAAATTGTCACCTCACGGACCGCAATAGTTATAAGGAAACTAAATCATCTTATACGCAAATAAGGACATTATAGTCGAGCAAAATCGACCGTTAAATACCCTACACCACTTCGTCTAGCGGATAACTATCCGCTCGTTATGGTAATCGTACATCATAAATAACACACTATTTTCTTGCAAAGGCATATTTTTCATGAAAGCTCGCATATTGGAGAATTCTAAAAACATCCGATGTCGTGTTCCAAATTTAGCAAACTCAATTTACTTCCCAAAAATTTTATTACTTTTCCGTCATAGAAAACTTGGTCTTGCTTATCACGATCATCCTTGTACTTGGTTAAAGCCTAAAAAATAGACCTATGTGATCCAAATTCCCTATTGTTAATTTTTTTGCTTAATTGCTACTAAGGATCAATTTTCATCATGTAAAATATTAAAAATTCTACCTTCTGCTAAAGAGCTTACTATTCATAAGAAATCTTATATGGAGTGAGGTCCATGACCCATTTGATTCAAATTTGATTCACTTAATTTCTATGTCAAGCTACTATTATGGACAAATTTTCATTATAATACATTAACAATTACGCCTTCTTATCATATAAAGAGTCAGTTTTCTTAAAAACTGTTATATGCAAGATGTTCAAAAACCCAGCCAAACCAATACCATGATATCAATTTAGAATGCCAAAATACTATTACTTACGTTATACAGGCGGCGGAGGAAACATGAGCCGATTCAAATCATTTTCAATAAATTTCACTCTTGGGTCAAAAAACAGCCGTATACCGAACTTCATCAAAATATCTCAAAAATTAAGACGTGTAGATTGAACACGCATTTAAATGCGCAAACATCATGTGAACAGACAGACGGACAGACGGGCAGACTGATTCGATCGGTACAATAAAAGGCGCGTTTACCTTAAGCCGTTCTGGGTGTGACATACGCTGTGTTCACCACAAGTGATGTAGGGTATAAAAAGCAATACCTTGTACGGGCAATAATTTCTATACTACAGAATTTTATTTTTTAACTTAATTTTTTTTTTAATTTACGCTAAATGAGTTTTATATTACATTTTACTGAAATTTTGAATTTTTATAGCGATTGCTTGTTGTTTTATATCACATGATCTGCATACATACACACTGCGCGCAATTAAACGTTTAACGGTTTATATGACGTATGGTCCGCGGAGTACTTCCAGCTATCGTTTAATTGTAGATATGCAACGATGCAAGGATTAATCTCCATCTCGTAAACACAAAATGATTGTCGTCTTTTGCTTTCTACCACTTTTCCACAGCAATTGTGTTTATAAATATATATATTATTTAGCATCGCAAGTCGGGCGTTCTACATATACATAATTAGGTTCTAATCAGACTTCAAAATATATACCATTCATTTAATACAAGCTATTGATTGGAAATTTTNAAAATATATACCATTCATTTAATACAAGCTATTGATTGGAAATTTTGCAAGAATTGCAAAAGTAAACTAATAATAAAAAAAAAAAAAAAAAAAAAGGAAAAAAAGCAGCCATAGAAAATGTCAAAATATAACCTGACGATTGTTTGTTAAACGAACATTTGTCAGCATTTTCTTCTCGTATACCTTCTCATCAAGTTCTCTGCTCGGTGTTTTCTCACTTTTGAAAATCGATTTAAGCGTAAAATGAAACGCAACCGTAAAACTCACTTTGCACACACGTTCTTTCCATGCAGCAGTGTGACAATCTCTGACAAAGTTTCCGTTTTATTCTTATATATATATTTTTAACACTCAGCGTCAAGTAATAATGTTAGAGTAGAAAAAGAAGAAGGCAAGCCTGCAGATAGCTAACTGTTTTATACAAACTTTAAAAATGAAAAAAATTTTTCTTTTCATTTTTTTTGTTTTTATTCTTATATAACTCCGACGTTAAAAGCAAAACTCGTATAATGATAAAGTTTTCCATGGCTTGCGTTGTTGTTATTGCATATAATGGAAAAAATTTTCCTATTATTTTTCAACACCTCTGATTGATAGATGGTTGTTATATATTATTTATATGTACCATAAAGGATGTCGAAGATGTAAAAAAGCAAATTTTGTTTTCCTCCTGCAATATATAGGGTCACCACATAATACTAAACGATAAAATTTCTCTTATTTTAGATAGTTGTTTGGTTTAGTTGTTGTTTGTGTCATTTTTATTTAAAAATAATTTCATGTAAATGAGTGCCACTGAGAGTGGACCTCGGTTAAATTTCAAACCTGCAATCCCAATAGCACGAATAATCTGCATGAATAAGGTCGTTGCAAGCTGGTCATTTATCGCAGTGAGCCAATGCACCAACGTAACCTCAAGGTAGAAAGTCCAATAGAGTTACATTGCATGATCTTTGTCGCAAGCTCATGTAGCCCACATAGGAAATTACGAGGTCATTGAACCTTTCTCGTAATAAATTGACGGTGTCACGAGCGGCATGGCATGGCATGTTGCAAGATTTCGTTAAAACCACATAACGTCCAAGCCGAAATCATGTTCTTCGTGCCATAAAAAATTACTAATCAAGTTTTTGTAGCGCTCTGCATTGAGGAGGCAATCACCCTTTCAGCCCACAAATCACACACAACATATAATTTTTGTGTGTACATACAGTTCTTTTACGAACGATAAGTGTGCTTTCTTTCCCCTAAAGAGGCCAACATTCCTTATTTACGAATACCATTGAGCCAAATAGTTCTTTCATCCCACATGCACGAAACGGAACCGTGGCTTCATTGTTTTTATGATAAGTTTTAATAAGCTTTGTATGTATATTGAAAAAAATATTTGATGCAAATCTCAATAGAATGGATGACCCTGTATATATATAAAAGAAAATATGAATATGTACTTTCAGTATATTAACTAAATTGAAACGATTATGTGTGCGTATGCAGTGCAATAAATAGCTCGAACTTTATTTATTTGTAACTAAAGTGTAAATAGTAAAACAATAAAACGGTAATATTTTTAACTTGCGTTTCGGCAGAGCATATTACGACATTATTTTTCGTTTATTGATTTTTTCATTAATTAATTAATAAAATAATTGCAAGCAATCAGTCAAATTCAAGTGCAAGTACAAGCAAACTTCAAATAAATTGTAAAATTAAACGAACACAACTATTAGTAGGTTTAAAAGACTAAATATGTAAGCGAAAAGAAAACGAAGAACAAATTATGCATAGAACTGAAATGGGCAGTATGCACATACAGCCAGTGTGTATGCTACCCACGATACACAATGAATGGGCATAAAAAGAATATTAAATGTATCGATATATCAAATATAACAGCTTTGTACTTATTCAATGAATCCATTACCGATAATGATTTATACATGCTATTAAGATGAGTTGTAGAACTCATAATTGCATGCTTACATAGCTGAAAATGTCCGAACAGTCGAAGCAATTTATTTCGCTAATAAGACGTAGCAACCTCTCTCTTGAGCAATACATACAAATGCGATTGTACACTCGGCTAGGAAAGGCATACGTGTAAGCATGTACTCATAAAGTGGCAACGTCAGCGGAAAAACTTATCAAAAATGGTATGCGTATGTACACTTTTCAAGGAAAGGGATCCGTTTAAGCTTGTGCTCATAGCGCGACAATCGCATAAAAAACACGACACACCTGCAATCTTACTATCAATTAACAAAGAATTAAAGAAGAACAAGTAAAAATACTATAATAGGGCATGGCCCCTTTCAAACAAAGCTATTTTATAAGGAGTGGTCAAACACGTGTTCCGATTCAAACCATTTTAAGTGGCGTTCATTCTTAGGCCAAAATAAAGCTTTGCTTTGAGCAAAGCTTTGCTTTCCGTGTCCTTCAACTGTTGCCCATAAACTACCGCAGATACACGATATAAATTATGGAATATGCAAATTTATATATTTCGTTTTTTTCAATCTTCTATAACATCATCAAGAAGCATCAAATATAATTTTCTTCTTAAAATTAGAAATGTTGTTTGTTTGTTTTACAGGTCGAGCGTTCTCGCGATAAAAGTAAAAAAACAAAACAGATCGAAATCATCCAACTTTCATTGGATGTGTGATTGCGTGTGTGAAAAGTAAGTAAGAAAATTATATTTGACTCCGAGATATGGTAACATTTCCACGTTCATATATTTTTAAAGGATCCTTTTAAACATTTGTAGTAAATGTTAGATGAAGACTTGAGGTGCACGAGACGCTGTGCCATAATATATATTCTTTATGAGATCTTAATAGATGTTTACATTAATGTTGAAAACCTGTTAAAATTGAATATCAATTCTATAGGGCATTAACAAAGCGTCAATCCTCATAATATCCGTGATACTCGGAAGTTCTTATGAAATTATTGTAACCTTAAAAATTAGCAGCTTATCTCGAAAGCAAATAAAGCCATAATAATAAACATAACTTTTGCAACATTAAAGCATTAAACTCATAATTCCTTTATGAAGGGCAGATTGCTTCGTAATACGCATAAAAGGTTTCGTGGCTGATGGACAAGAGAAGCGAATTCGTTTTGGTCTTTTGTATCTGTGTGTTGTTTTCTCTATGTATTTACGTGACTTATCGTCAAATGGGCAAATGTAACGCTTACCTTTTAAGTGGCCTTGAAGGGACCAGTACATCCTTATACTATAATTTACAACAGAAAAAAAAAAAAAATAAATAAAAAAGACTCAATATTTCCTGCGGGCGGATCTTTGTTGCCAAAAAAATAACAACCCAAACAATGTCAGTTACCTTACGTTAATTTTATTTAAAAAAACGAGATGACTCCCTTAAGATATATTAAACCTTTTTGTGGCTTTAGTTAAACTAATCTTAACGAACACTTATATATACATATCACAGCACATGTAAGAAATAAAAAATAAGCCCAACATATCCACACCTAACGAAAATATTTGTTTCGTTAGGCTCTGATAATAACTGAAAGACAAAAACTCGAATTTTCAATTAACAATGACGTTAAAGTTTCAATGACTGGGATAACAAGATAAACTCCTATACAGTCGTATATAGTCAAGAACGTCAACAACATATTCAACTTAAAAACGTGGAATACAAAAAAGTGCGAGTTTGTGTAATCTATCCATTTTACACCCGTCATCAAAGATTGAGGAGTATATTCATTTTGTCAAAACGTTTGCAACGTGCAGAAGACAGCTTCAAAAATCCAACAAACTATATACAACCTAGAACAGCATGAAATTGTGAATCGATTCAAGCATGTCTGTCTGTATGTCTGCCCGTCTGTGTAATCATGCTGTAAACATTCTCCTGGCTGCAAAAATGAAGCTATCGACTTCAAATTTGCTCTTTCACGCATTTTGGTATTGAAAATGGGCCAAATCGATCATAAGACACGCCTACAGTACTAAGTAATATGAGAACACCCCTGTCTTTTAAAAGGAATAAAAAATAGATTTTGTGCTGATTACTCATAGGCCATAGCAAGTAAATGTACAAAAATTTTTACGCATTTTCTACGGGCGATGTTGTAGTACTAGTTGAAAAATGGAAAAAATTGACCACTCCTACCCAATATTTAATTTTTTTTCAACGTACAGAAGAAAGCTTCAAAAAGCCCATGATCCATATAAATTCTTGGCCAGTTTCACATTTGGTATGCGCCTGGACATGTCTGCCTGCTCGTCTCTCCATCTGTCTGTCTGCGCAGCTATGTAATACTTGTGGTAAAAATTTCCCTTTAACGAAAATGAAGATTTCCTCTACAAATTTGCAAAAGGCTTTGGAAGTGACCTACATATTTCAAAACACACGTTTACCACGCCCACACGCCTATGTGACAAAAACTTTTATTTTGAAAATAGAACAAATCGGCCGCGTCAACTTCATGTTATAGAGCATAAAAATTTAGATCTTTTACTATTTTTCCCTTTTTTGGGCGTAGAAAATTCGATCATGACCGAATATAATTTTTTTACTTGTTTCACTTGGGATTAGTGTAAAGCCAAATGTTAGTCCTCCTCGTACTTCACATTTGCAACTCAGTGCGAAACACAAATTTCTGCTGGAAAATACGTATATCAAAAATGTGATTTCTTTATTGATAACAAGCGCCTTCATACTAGAAAGAAGATTGAATAGAAATAAGGCAAAACCTGAAAAAAACAAAAAGCTAAACGAAAATTTGTCTAACAGAATACGTCCCTCTAACGAAAGCATAAATGAAGTCAGTGTACTGGAATGAACGAAAGAAAAAAAAATTCAAACGCAATTGACATATGTTAAGACTTCACAAATTGTTCCCAAATTTATCAGTGACTTGCATTAATGGAATAATTGTTATGGAAGCCAATACATCCCAATGCATATAACCAAGTTACCGGCAGATATGCCAAACAACAAAACAACTCCATGTAGAATAAAGACATTTCCAATGACTTATACACGCTCTGTCATTAAATTCGTTATTGCGATAATAGACGACCACAGATGTATTCCTCATATCACTTTTATTCGTCACAACAATAGATCTATTGCATCCATCACTTTGGCGTGTTTTCCTTGATCGATACAAAGTTAGAAAGTGCCTCGTAACGCAGAAAAAACTAAGCCAATCTCCAAAAAGAGCGAGAATTTTTTCATATTTTCCTTTGTAATCTTCGATCACACGAAGACATTCTCAAAAACCTTTAACCCAAATGTCCATTAGGATGACACTCATCTCAGTCGGTTTCGTTAACACGTCCCCAGTTAACGATAAAAACCAATCCGACGAGTGTTGGAATAAACGACAAATAAATCGGAAATAACTTAGAATTGGAATTTTTTCCTTTTTTTTTTTTTGTGGGTGTAAGTTTTGTATTAGTAATTGAACAATTTCGGCCCCTAACATGCAAGTGATTCTGGCGAAAATTTTGGGTGGACCTTTTCCAGAAATATACTTACGGAATCAAAAATTGTTTCCCGAAGTTGTATTATTACTTTCTTACAAAATATGTCCATTTTTTTTTTTTATTAATCGTCGTATTCTTAATCGACTAAGAATTAAGATTTCTTCTAACGAATTCTAAATTTCCGCTTCGTGTCTTCATTTTTGCGGATGTGACTATTCACAAAATTTACCGGTCGAATTGACCGATTTCCGTGCACCTAATAGAAGAAAAAGACCTCTTTCCGTTTGCTGTAATAAAGCCATCGTTTTGTTGCTTCGCAAAATACTCCTCTTTGTAATACCAACCAACTACGGACTCATTAGCTAAAAATTGAAAGCAAATTTGATGAAATTTTCATTCTTATCTTTTTATTAGTGTTAATGAGATCATATTTCTAATAAAAAAAGAGCCTTCCATTAAATATTTGTTTGATTTTTATTTAAAAATTCGTTGAAAGAAAATTTATTTAATCGAAAAAATATTCAATTAAAAGCAAATCTAGAAATGATTGTCTCTCTCATATTAACAACGAAAAAATATTTTTTTATTTTCAAAACTATTTATTCATTCTTTAAAAGCCAAGTTATGTTATCTGATTATTTATTTATTTATTTTTTTTTTATTTTTTTATTACATTATTATTATATAGGTAAACAATATTTTGACAAAATATTAAACAATAAAGTAACAGTAATTAAGTGTAATCAAAATTCACAATAATATATTTGTTGTTATTTTTAATCAAAAAAAAAAAAAAAAAAACGAAGCGTATATAATTAAATTCCAAACGATGTTCGGAAAAATTCCAATGACAGAAATATTAATTAAATACGTTTGAATAAAATGCAGGCTATGTTCTAAAAAAAAATCGAACATAAAAATAAACAATTTTTGCAATCAATCACGGTTGACTTAAAATTTTTTTTCCGCCCATTTTTCATTGAAAACATTTATTCAAACATATATATAAGCAAAAAAAAAAAAAAAAAAAAAAAAAAAAAAAAAAAAAAAATTAAAAGCCGTCTTTTATTAAACATCACTGCATATTAGATTCTTTAACGAACAGTTTTTAAAG
Source organism: Glossina pallidipes (assembly GCA_000688715.1). Taxonomy (NCBI): domain Eukaryota; kingdom Metazoa; phylum Arthropoda; class Insecta; order Diptera; family Glossinidae; genus Glossina; species Glossina pallidipes. Next base: position 2,266,143 of record KK499772.1, on the reverse strand, counting down.
CTGTTACGCTCACATTTGAACCTTTCAAAGCATATTTATTTTATTTATTGTTGTTACATAATTTGAACTTCATACGCTTTCAAATGGCTTTGATTAAATTTTTTTTCGATTTTGCTGTAACTACTAACAACGACCGTTTTCGCCTCTGTGTTCGTGATATAAATTAACTTTGGAAATAAAATTTGCCTGCAAATATGGTTTTTATCATTTTTTGATTCAAAAAAAAGGAGAAGTGTTTTAAATGCTAGATATGTGCTATAGAAATTGTTGCGTAATCATGCAACTCTCGTCCTATAGGACTGTGCGGTTGTTTTAGCATTTTGTTCAGAGTAACACAACAGCAGCAGTATGATCGTATATCATAGCGTTTCTTCTATTACTGGTTTTTAGTTCACAAACCCGGAAGAAAACACACGTTCATTATATAAGAAAATGGTAAGAAAGATTTCACTCGCTAGCTATACGTTTTTTCCGTCTATCTGAAAATTTGTGAAAGCCAGGCCAAAAAAAACTGTTGCTCTTTCAAAACAAACCAGTCATCGAGACCTTTTCGTATATTTTCGCCACCTAGCGCTAGTAAGTGGATCGATGTAGACAAATGACGTAATCTGCATGGCCTAGCATTTCCCAGTTAAGTGCTGTCAAGGTATGGCAAACTGTGTTTGCTGTATGGATGGATGGACGGACGCCATACTGCTTTTTTAAATATTTTGCTAGTTTCTTAAACAACCGTCCATTCAAACCAATTAGTTGCTATTGGTAGCTTTAAATGTTGGCCACTTGAGCGAACAGTGAATATCGTCTCGTATTCTCGATTCAATCTCGCAGTCGCTGTGGATGGCATGTCTGAATCTACCCAACAATTCTTACGGCCAAGATTCTCAAAAAAGGTCGACTTTTCATTCTTCGTTTGAAAAAAGATACAAAGAACTTCCTTTTGTATCGTTCGGGCAAGGAAACAATGCTGTCGACGAATGCTCCTTATTTGAAACAAAACACAAAATTTGCGTTGTCAGAAAAAGTGTTTTTGCGTTGCGATATGTGTTGGTATTTGGTCACCTCCGCCTGGAGGACCAAAAAAGTTCGCAGACAATCTTATTGGACGAAAACCCAACTCGAACTCTCAAAAAACTATCGAAGAGCTTAGTAGTTGATCACCCAGCAGTATTTAGAAGTTTGCATGGGATGCGTAGGACCCAAAAGGAGGGAAAATGGCTAGCATACGAAATGACTGAAAGTCTGGCTATGCATACGGTGGGTTCAGTAATGTACGGTATATTACAAGCTGCTAAAACTGAATGCAACTGTTGAACTGATTTAACGATGGACTGTTGCAAAAGAAACCAACAAGAGCGGCTAACAGACTCTCATCCTCTTGCATGACAGCGCTCGGACACAGGTTTCAAGAATTTCCAACGATGCACTGTTCCAACTCGAATAGAAAGTTCTGGCGCAACCAGCGTACTCACTAGGCATAGCGCCTTCTGATTGCCGCCAGTTCAGATCGCGGTTTCGCGTTTTCGAAATGCTGAAGAAGTGCAAAAATGGTCCGATCATGGGATCGCTGCCAAACCCATATCATTCTTTCGACACAGTATCGCTATGTTGCCATAAAGACGAAAAAAAGCTGTACAAAAGATGGATTTTGACTGCTTGTGTTGTATCAATTTTTCTCAATAAATGCTTTTTAAAAGTGAAAAACTGATCGAAATACATGCCTACAATTACGAATTTAACCTCCACATTATAATTTTATAACGATTTGCAAACTTTCAACTTAAGTCAAAAATTGAGAAATTTTCATTTTTCGTAGAAAGGAGCATAAAAATAAATCGCTTGAAAAGATTGCTTTCTTTAGGAACGACAAATAAATTTGTCTCTATGAATACCTGAATGATTAATTGATAGATGAAGGCTTCATTGATGAGAGAAAAATATTTTACGTATTATGAAAAGCAAACTGTTTTGATCGTAAAAACAGCGTATCTGTGTGTATATGTGTGTAGAGAAAAAGTATGAAAACTAAGAGGTGATAAAGTAGAAAGTGTCTGTTTCATGATCAAATATATTCTTCATTGAAGTTTTGCTTTGTCCATTGAGGTCCATTTTCTATTAAGATGGATCGCGCATCTGACTTCTGACCACTTCTTGTTTAATTTATTGATATAAATTTAAAATTTTAAATCATTCTTATTACAATATGGTCCCAACTAACTTTCAAATAAAATTTATTATCAGCCTTTTACTGCTTTTAATATGAATCTTTGAACGGTATTATGACAAACTATCAGCGGGCCGATAAGTTATATATAACAGTAGAAAGGTAGCCTTATCGATCATGGGTTAACTTTTTCGCATGACTTTTTCGACCTCATTCTGTGCGGTTACAATTTATTAAAGAACTCCCTTTTGTTAATTCCCCCTTAAAATTATATTTGACCGGAAGATCGATCGTTGTCTCTCTGTGTTTTTATTCGTCTACGCCGGTCTTAATTCACTCAAAGGCAGCTTCCTGCGATGTAACATAAAGCAAAAGCCAATTTTTCTGCGATTTATTTATGCACGGCTTCTTACCATCAAAACCAAAATCCAAGGACCAACGGAAACGGAATCATCGTCTTTTCTCTCCTTGACTCACTCACTCGTCACTTTAAGGCAAATTCTTAAGATAATCTTACCATACGTGATATATTGCGTGCAATGCAGTCGGCAAGAGAACCCATTTCTTTAGGTACTACTACATATCCGCGGGCAAGAAAAAAAACCAATGTTAGCACAAAAAAACTGTTTAACTAATTAGAGACATAAACAATTAAGAAAAATGAATTTACAAGTAAGGGCATGGTAATGCGCTCTACTAATTGACAATTGTTTGAACTCAAGGATATGAAGAGAGCTCATTGGATAAGACGACTTTTTCAAACTCGTGATATTGAAGATTTTTTTCTAACATCATTTGCATGAATGTATCTCCACTATGATGAAAAATTCCAACAATATTTGATTTCTTTTATGAACCTATCGAAGATCAATCGTCGTCATAAACATTTAATCAGTTTGCCCATTAGTTCTAAATCACACAGGAATGCGTATGGATCATGATTTCTTAGGCATTTATCTCACGATAATAGTATAGAGTATCTCCCCATTTTCATCTATAATTAGCATTTGAACTGAGCACAAAATAGGTGAGAGTTTCAATAGCACCTTAGGAGCTTTCCATATTGCATTGATGTAATAAACGGGTACCACATAACTACTGTTTGTGTTCCCAAGTCTACACCTGTTTTTTATAACTGTTACACTTAGAGCTTGTGTTGACAAATAGTTAAATACTTTTTACAAAATTTGTTCCCTACAGTCGTGTTTTCTTGCAGCCGTGAATATCAAAGTTTATGGTTCACAAAATGATGGAAGTGTTTTGTGCAATTCAGCATATTGACGACGACTGTTTAGCAATAAATTGCATACTACTCGACCCAATCTATATATAATGTTGGGATATATATTTTTTTTTTTTGGGTGACTCAGCTGATTCATTATGTAAGAATTTATTAAAATGCGACTTTTAAAGGCTTTCTTCCAGGAATGCCCCATATCTCCTCGAACAATTCATCAAGGAAAGCATTTCAATTTGCCAGATGTGTATTTTCGGACTGCGCTAATAATTTTCATTAATAAACACCAGTTCGGTTTAAATTTAAGCAAATTTATTAAACCAAATATTTGTTTTTGTGATTTGTTGCAAACATTCTTTTTGCGATTTCAGATTATCCCGTTGTTTTCATTTTACGTGATTTTAAAAATTACAGTACGTGTTTTCAAAATTTCCCAGATAAGTATAATACAACTTTCCATAAGCTTTTCTACGTGATATGTGCCAAAAGTAAATCTTGCTTTACATGTATGTCCGTCTTCTTTATAAATTCCATTTGTCCTTACACAAACAAACAAACTAACAGTACAATTTTGCAACGAAAAACTCATTCCATTCCATTTACATTCACTTCTTTCTCGTATTAACTAGGGTCGTATTGACATGATCTCAATAATATTTTGTCGCTCTATAGCTAATAGCTGCAGTAAGTTGTTTCTAGAACGACGTAAATATGTTTTGATTAAATTTTTTCCTTCTTTTTCAATCAATTAAAATATTAGTTTCTCTGACGATAGTGTTAGTTGTAGAAAGATGAACAACAACAATTTAGGGGAAGCATTGCTTTACCATTAATGTTCGAGTCTAGTGGAGGGAAATAACATTAAAATTTTTGTAGACAAACATATGATCTTCCATTTGACAGATGAATTTTTCTGAAAGCTACCATACTATTAATGCGTCAAGTGGTCCCGACTTGCCGTCTTGGAGTTACACCAAACAACATTGAACAACTAGGAGCACTCTGATTACAAAGCAAAATTCTACTCTTCATATTGGCCCGGGTTGAGAAGAGCGTAATACAGAGAGAGCTTTTATTTCATCCATCACATAGCTCGAACTAAGTGCTGTTAGGCTATAATTGATTTCAATTTTTTGCTTAATTCCCTCTGTTCTGTTAAGTTATTTTCAAAATAGTCTACGAAAATTACGAAAATTCTATAGTACGACTTGACAACTCGCCAATTTGAACATTTCTGCAGAACCTATTGTTTATATCTGTAACTCTGCATAGTTTGGATACAACTTGAATTTTTGTAGATAACTCCTAATATAATATTTCAAATAAATTTGTTGTTGTGCCGTTTTCTCGCGAATTTCATATCAATCCTCTTTATTGGGGAAATCGTTTAATATTTCCGTCGTACAATGAAACTTTGTGTGAAATAAAAAAAGCTGAACTGCTAATATAATATAATAAAATTATTGAAATCATACGTTTATGCGATAGAAACGGAGAGAAAGAGAGTTAAGGCAGCTAGACCGCCGCATTGAGGAAAGCACTGAAGTATGAAAAACATAAAAAGAGGAAAGAACAATAACACCGCTAACTACAAAAATGAAAAAATTTTTCCACTGATAATCTTTCGGTGATGAATGCAGCGTTAATAAAGCCTTAAAAACAACAACAAGAGTATCATTTCATAACCCACATCATCAGCATTGTCATTGTTATCGGTGTGTGTAATGTTCGTTGGCTTTTGACGTTTGAATAAAATAACTATGAAGAAGAAATCTTGATTGAACAACTTGCGCATTTATAATAAAAAACAAAAAAAAGAAGAAAAATATTGTGAAAATGAGAAAATAAGAAAAAAGAAAAAACAAGGAAAAAGGTAACAACAAACATAGACGCACATTGTGGCTGTCTGCTCATTTTTTTATTTCCTCACATTCATTGCGCACTTCTCGCATACAGAGGCATCCTTACATAGCCGAACACACACACACAGGCAAAGCTACAACCTGATAGATATTGCCAAGTTAAACTTTGAAATTTTAGCCGTAGTTCTTATTCTATTTTATCTTTTTTGTCACATCTTCTTACTGCTGCTATACCTGCTACTGCTAATGCTGCCGAATGATAATCATTTTGTTAACATTAACTAAACTAGCGTAAGCAAATTATTTTTCAGTAAGCAAGAAACTATTAAATGATAATAAGAACTAAAAATAATAATAATGAGAAGAAGAAGAAGAAGAAGAAGAAGGTTAAACCTCCTAAAACACCTCAAAAGGCAAATTTTAAAAGAAATATAATTTTTATAGGAATATAGCTTCAATCTAAGAATTTTCATAAACGTACGTACGTACGCACACATTATTACATTGTTCTTAGGACAAGGTGCACATATACACTCTCACTCAATCGCTCAATAAATCGTTGATTCATTCGTTCAAACGCTTCATTGAACTACCTAAGTGAGCTGCTGAGCTTTAACATGATTATGAGTAAACCGTTAAAATATCACGAAATACATCGTATATCTAGATAAATGAAGACACAATGACAAACCCGGACACATTGAATACATTAGTAAGATCATATTATAGGTGAGACCGATCGAGTTTGCCTGCATAACCGTTCGCAGTTATTTAATGCGATTGTGTGATATATTCACAAAACACAGAAACTTCACTGCAACAGCTAATCAAATTCGCATTAACGCATATGTTTTTCTTGTGTTATCTTATTCTATACACTTTTGATGGAAATAATTATAGCGAGAATAAGAATCTTTTAAAGTACGTGGAGCAAAACACCATTCAAAATAGCGTGAGAGAGAGAGACTGGATTGTACTAATTATAACGTATAACAAGTAAGAGAATTCTATTCTGTCGTGACCGAATCTTTTATACCTGCCACTGTTATCCTAAAAATGACATAATTAGTTCTTAAGCGATAAATGTTTTTGTTCTACAATGTGGAGTGGGTGCGGCTTCTATTTTCAAAATAAAAGTTTCTGGCGTATATGTGTATGGGCGTTGTAGGCATGTCCTTTGGAAAGTTTAGCTAACTTCCAAATTCTTTTGAAATTTTTTGAAGGCAATATCTTCATTTTTACGAACGAGTGAAGGTTTACCACATATACTGCAAGGTTGGACAGACAGACAGATGGACCGACGAACAAACGAACGGGCTTAGGTGCATTCCAAAATTTGAAATTGACCGAGAATTTATGTACTTAATGGAGTTTTTGAGGCTTGCTTTTGTACGTCATTTAGGTACTATTTTCAACACCAAGTTGCGTGCAGGGACGTTAAATGTTTCTGCCAAATTTGAAGTCTATAACTTCATTTTTGGGGCCCGGAGAATATTTACAACAGACAGTACATAGACGGACAGCCGGACATAATAAAATTGATTCATAATTTGAGGCTGAGCACGAACATATATATATTCTTTGTGGGGTCTCTGAAGCTTCCTTCTGGAAAAACGTTGTAAACGTTTTGACAATGCTTCGGTGATAGGTATAAAAATTAAAATACCAGGAACTGTTTTGTTTGTTTTAGTTTGCTGCTCGAATCGTAAAATAATTTTTAAACCCATTTGCTGTACGTTATAAAGATTTTCATATTGAACATAAGTAAGAACATTATATTCGGCCGAAGCCGATTATTATATATACCCTAGACCCCTTCACCTTTTATACAAAGGCATAGTTTTCAAGAAAGTCCAATACCCAAACGTTCAATGTTCTAAAATGTTCAAATGGAGAATTCTCGAAACCTCAACTAATTTGATCCAAGTTGAGCAAACCGAATTTACTTGGCAAAGAATTTATTATTTTTCAGTTGCGTCCGTCATAAAAAAACTATAAATTGGACTTCGTCACCATAAAAAAGCTGGCTTGACACGTGAAACCCTACACATATGCAGTAGGGTCTAATAAATAGATCTATGACATCCTAATTGTCTGCCGTTCATTTTTATTTTATATTGCTTTTTGGTATATTAGGGATTTATTTTGCATGAGAATCCGTGTATGCATTAATATCCAAAGAATAGATCTGTTTGATCAAATTATTTCGATGTAACAGTTTTTGTCATAAAATATTAAAAATTGAAATCCATATGAAAATGTAGTTTTTATGAAAGCCCTTATATGCGTTGGAATCCAAAAAAAGAACAGACAGGCTCCAAATTTGGTGAGTTATGTGCTATGTTAGCTAATATTATAGATCAATTTTCACCATAAAATACTCAAAACTGGACTTTTTCACCATATGAAAGTTAAATTTTTATAGGAATAGGTATGTAGGGAGCTCAAAAGTTTGCCTCATCCAATTCACATCAGCATAGATTGACGAAATACTATTACTCAGCCATTTTTATCGCCCAATTCTGCGAATTACAATATTTTTTCATATAACGATTTTCCAAGATAAGGATTTAAATGGGGGAGTAGTTTGAAAAAATGGTTCCATTGTCAACAAAGTTCGTGCTTGCACCAAAGACGTCAAAATACCTCAAAGAGACGCGGAGAGACGTAAGGCGGCAAACAGACAAATGAGCTTAGATTGATTCAGAAAGAGTTTGTGAATGTTGTATATATCCGCACGAACTTAATATAGGCTTAATCTAACACAAATGATGTAGGGTATAAATAAATGTAAAGAAAGTAGTAAAAACAATCTCGCCGAACTTGCACATAAAGAGTTACATATGGTGATATATGAATACACATTTTTATTAACTCCCGTAAAGAATATCAAAAATGTCATTTACAAATTTAGAGTAACATGTATGTACGTATGCATCCATTATATAACTGCTTATTTGTATATTTGTATGTATGTTTGTACGTTATGAACAATTAAAACCAAGCGAATTTGCATGATAAACGAAAACTTAATTAAACTGTGAACATCGCTTAAATTATTCCAAATACAATCGAAGAGACAATAAAGTACACAAGTCCAACAACAAGTACACCTAATTCTGTTTTTACACGATTTTTTTTTACACGAATTTGATTTAACACGAGTTCAAAAGAAAAAAATTTCTTATTTTACACGAATTATTTTGTTTTAACACGATTTTATATTTATGAATTTCAGATATAATTCCGCTTTTCCAAAGTAGAAGTTATTTTTTATAAAATATTTAATGAATTAAAATGTGTCAGCGCGAAATAAATTAAGTGAACTCTAACAAGAACTTTTTATTATTGTGTACACCTAATTCTCATTTTACGCGAATTTTTTTTACACGTATTTTTTGGGAACGTATCTATCGTGTAAAAAAGGAATTAGGTATATTTTAATTTTCAGAAGAGGGCCTTGAAAGTACAATTCACAAAACACTGAATTGCAGCGAACGGCGCTAACAGGTATTACGATTTTAGTTTTTGTAGCGATCCATGAGAATCGTTAAAATATTTTATTCGCTAAAATTTTATGCAGGAATCATAAACTTGCTGCGAATGAGTTAAGCTTGCATATGATATGGGAATGCATTTGATAAAATTTGTTTTACATTTTTTATATGAAGATTCCCGCATAATCACAAGTCTCCAGTGCGTAATATTATTGAGTTTTCTTAAGCTGATTTTCTTTCCAGGTCGCTACCTATTGAATAAATCGACTTACAACTGATATTCCAAAAATTTGTAAGCAAAAAATTGTCTGCAAAATTTATGAAACTGAAAAGTAAGCTTTGTCGGATTACGAAGGAATTCAAATGAAAGCGAAATTCTGCAAAAGAAATAAAAAGTCACAATATTTGTAAACTTTTTTTAAATCATGAAAGAGAGAGCATTCAACGGCATGCATCCGATAACTGAGTCGAAACAAAATAAGTTAAAAATTTATTATCGCTTTAGCGTCAACTTTTCGCACCCACAACCCCAAATCAGTCAATAAAGCTTACGATATAGTTCGCTAGTTGTGGCCGTAGCAACCGGTCGTAGTAATTGGGAATTTTACACTACTTTTGTATATCTGCTCCAACAAAATATTTGTATCGAGTTTTAAATCAATATCTCTTATACGATAAACTGTAAGTAAGTTATAGTATTATATCGTTTACAGGCGGTCTTTAAACGCATCACATTCGCTTTTTCACAATACGTTTTAGAAGGCGTTCGTAAATGTAAGAAAGTAAAAATTTGTAAACCGTACATTGCTTGTGAGGCAAGGGTATCTTAAGATTGTGCGGGTTTATGCCACACCCAGAAGGACTTTGGATGGACCCATGGCCATTTTTATATCGAAGATTGTCTGTTCGGATGTCCGTGTTGTTTTCCTTTGTTCAACCTACAGGCCGCAATTTTTAAGATATTCTAATGAAATTTGACGCATTGACGGACTTTGACCCAAGGAGGAATACTATTGAAAATAATTTCGATCAGACCACTTTTCGACTAATTTCCATATAATGTCTTATTTTGAAATGTCTATAGATGAATAACTGTAGGATGGTGCAGAGTGTCTAATAGTGGACTAATAGTCGACCAAAACGTTTTTCCATGTTTAATTAATGTATGCGTAATTTTTGATCGGATAACCTAATCCCTAAACTCAACCTATGCGTATCGAATAGGCGAAGGTTCATCTCTTCATCTCATTTGTTGGTTAAATTCTCCCAAAATCTTTATCATTAAGACTTTTTTTCATTTATGAAAATTGTGATGTGTATTATCTGGGTTTTACCATTGGAACGAGAAATGTAGTATAACTCTATTAGACGACGATAGAAATAAAAGGAAAAAAAGGAAAATAGCAAGCATAACGAACGAATAGTTAGAAAATCTCATTAAGCTGTTCTCTTTTCGTAGGAACGTAGATGGGAAGAATGCTTTGACTTGAGCATTTATACCTTCATCTCTGCTTTGTTAATACTTTCTAACTAAATTTGCACTAATTAGCTTTTCATTGATTATCATTATTTCCGTTTCCTGCTTGCATGGACAAATCCTTACATATATATATATATATATATATATTACGATGCCTGCAGACACGACAAACGTAAAATTTAATTTTGTGTTTGAATTCAATACGGATAGACTATTATTGCTGTCATTCTCTATTATTCTCTTCTCCCAATGCTTCTATTTGTAGTTGCTGGTGTTGTGGTTAGCAAGTCATGCCATCTAAATGACTATCTGCATATGTAAGTGTGAAGTAATTTTTTTCATATGCGGTTAGTGTGTTTTGTCATTTTACATTTTCTTCTCAATATATATTTGTATTCGTTTGTCAAAAAGTGTTAGAGTTGGTTTCTGCTTGTTTTAATGCCAACTACTAGCGAAAGTGAGCGCATTAAATATGTCCTCTTGTTTATAGCCCACGGAAATATACATAAGTACCGATACAAAGTCATGAGTATGAGTAATTATGTGTGCTAGCGTCTGTCTGTAACGAAAAAGGAGATCGTAAGCCAAATGGGGGCGTATATACTTCCACTTGACCAATTAAAGCTGCTTTGAAAAAATGAAACCAGACGACCATAATGGACAAAAATGTGCAATATATAGTTTGCAAGCAACAGTAATTTAAAACTAAACGCTAAACGGCCAGTTTAAAAATCGATTAACTAACTCACACAACTATATTTAACAAAATTCTAATACGTTGGTTAGGCGCGATGGATATCAGGAATTCATTCTAAAGCCAACGTAGCATTCGCGTTTGTTTCCTTTCCTAGTACGTTATGATTCATTGTTATATGTATATACATATATATATATATATGTATATATATAGGTAAAATGTAATTATATTGATAGACAGATTAAACGTTGAGTGTTTTTGTAATAAAAAATTGAAGTAAAATTGACTTAATTTTTATTGCCAAACTCTTTCATGCATATCTTCCCTGCATATATATTTAAGATATCGCAAGGATAGTGTCAATAGTCAATGTTTCTTCCGCTTCTTTTTATACCTATCTCCGGAAAAACGTAGATAAACTCACTTTCTTATCCTTCTTGAGACAACTTTTAATCCAATGCTTTGGCCCGCGTAAGATGTTTTTACGGATTAGAATACCCGTACGATAATGTTGTACAACCGAAGACGAAACCCAAAGTCCTGCAAGCCAGAGCTTTGTTTGTTATGACTGAATTATATCATAATAGCAAGAAGAATATGAAAAGTAAGAACGAATTTTGAATGTAAAGCCACTATGCCACTGAGTCACCTGAAATGTAAAAAATCCTGGCGATGTTTACTAATAATCAAAGTGTGGGAAGAAATGCACATAGCGTGCGTAGAATACTACAACTTTGACTCGTTCGAATCGATGAGTGAGGCGTTTTGAGACTGTTTCAGTAGTATTTGGAACGGAATGTGCAAGTAAGCGGAATCGTTGCTGCGCTATATGGGAGTGACAACATATGATAATTTTTTTAATAAAGTTCCTCCCAAATCTCGTCAGGAAATATCGTATCGTGACATGCTAAAAATTTTCGAGGATTATTTTCCTCCAAATGGCAACGAAATACTAGAAAACTACTGTTTTTACTTAAGAGAGCAAAACTCCGAAAGAAACATACTTCGAATATATATTGTCATTGCATCGGTTTAGCGGTCGGATGTCATTTTGGAAATTATTTGAGTATAGCACCAAGCAACAAGTTCCATGTTTAGCTTGAGAAATCAGTGAAATCAAAACCGGTTTTTTGAAAATCATAAAATTAATATTAATTGTTGCAATAAGGGGACCAAGGGGACATATGAAATAGTTCAAATACTAGAGGGAGAGCCGCATAAAGGCGACATATAACAAAATGGCGTTAAGGAAACCATTAACGAAACAACGCCTGAATATCAAAGCGTAAGCAAACTTTCAGCTCTACGTGATTACCCCCCAACATTGTGTACCTTTCGGTTAACTAGCACTCAGTTCGGCGACATAACTTGAAAGCCATTCAGGTTTACATTATATTTAGTTGACTTTGGTTTTTCGATAGTCATTTCGAAAAAATAAAAGGAAACTAAAGGCGAAACTTGACGTCTGTTTGTAAAATGAAATAAAGCGAGATAATGAACATTTTCAACAAACAAACAAAAAAATCACGTCGTTGAAAGTTAGCTTTTAGCTAGTTTTCTATTTTGAGCACTTTGTTGTCCTCGCTGATAAACGAACTCGTCTGACAGTTACTCACTATCTAATTGAATGCGTAAACACATGCCTATATACATTACATTTTTCTATTTTCAAAATAAAACAACAATAATGTCGCATAGACGTGTGGGCGTTGCAGGCGTGTCCTTCGAAAAATTTAGGTCATTTTCAAATTCTTTTGCAAATTTGTAGACGATATTTTCATTTTCGTTAACAGGAGAATGTTTACCACAAGTACTACACGGTTACGCAGATGGACAGACGCCACGGACAGATGGCCACGAATTTATATACTTTATGGGGTTTTTGAAGCTTATTTTTGCGCTTTATAAAGGTATTAAAAAGCAATTAAATTTTGATGCACTTTAATATTAGAAGGACGTGATCAAGTTTTATAATTTTTATACAGATATTCCGGAATCATCCATACGTCCATTATTCGAACGTTTAAATTTTTGTACCTTTATCTACTATAGTTTATGAGCAATGAGCAAAAAAACAATTTTTTATATCTTTCGAAAAACAGAAGTGTTCTCAGTTTGCGCGGTATTGTGGGCGTGTCCTCCGAACGTTTTTGTCCATTTTCAACACTAATCTGCGTGCAAGAAATTTCAATGTTTCCGCCAAATTTAAAGCCGATAGCTTCATTTTTGCGGCCAGGAGAATGTTTACAACAGACATTATACTGACGGACAGACACACAGGCCAACATGTTTAAATCGATTAGGAATTTGATGCTGATCACGAAATTATATATATTGTGGAGTCTCTGCTGCTTCCTTCTGGGCGGTCCAACCCTTTTGACAAAATGATTATACCCGTCATTGTTCGGTAATGGATACAAACAAGAAAAAGTTAAGGTTGTTTGAAAATTACGGTGACGAAAAACATATCCATATGAGTTGGATTGGAAATGTTGTGAGCTTCTGAGACACTCTTACTAGAAAGAGAATGGTTGCGGCAAATCAATTTAAATTCGTCCAAATTACTGCAACTTTTAACCAACGATAGTTGAAGACATAAAGCGATGCGTTTAAAGCAGACAGGATAAGCGATGCCGGAAGAAAAAAGTTATTCTCATTTACGCCAGGAAAGAGTAAAGATGTTGGCAAGCCAGGTTGCATTTAAAACCGGCGGCGACGACTGCATTTGCAAAATCTGAAGCAATTGCTTTTCTACTGTTAACTCTCGTATAAAACTTAGGATTCCATGTCGGCTACAAAATTACATTAAATCCATGCGTAATAATAGATTAGTGCCCCTTGCCAACAATGGACGAGCCATTTTCTTCAATGACTAATCGAAAAAAAATTTTTAAAATCGATCCATCAAAAAACCATATCTTCAATTAGGAACATATCTTGATGAAAGACGGATCGACCAATACATATGATGTTTGGCGTAGCGTGACCACCAACGAAGGGTCAAAAGTTTACTGTACATTTATAGGACTGTAAATCAAATGTCAAAGTGTTCCTGGATGCCTGAATGCATGATTCATAGCATCGATAATATATTAAACACAGCAAGGGCCACGGGCCCATTAAAAGTACTATGGGTATAAAATGCACAAAGATGGTATCCGCAATTTACAAAGTGAAAGGTGTACAGATAAATTCTGTAACTTGAGATTGGTTGTACACGATATACATAGATACATAGTTTAGATATTTTGCTGCTTGTGCGATATAAGTTCCAATTGTCGTTCGGTGTATATTAATGTATAAAAGGATAGATACCATTGCACACAGCAATGCTTTTTATCTATCGATAATTGGATTAAACTGCAAAAAAATGCAACTGAAACTAGAAGAATCCGTAATTTGGTTTGGAATGAAAATGTGGTAAACTATTAAATAGTTAGAAAAAGGTTCGCGAGATTGTGCGCAAAAATCTTCGTCTTAAAAACGATGAAATTTGCATACGTCCGTTCGCCCTCTAATAAAAGCAATCCAGAAAACGATCTCTATATTATACAGATAGCTTCCCTCCCGATTGTTCCGAAGACCTTTCGCCTGTTAATTGCCACTGGTTTACATCGACGCAGTCATATTGAACAGATCAGTGATTTTACAAAGTTGAAGATGTGCAAAAGGGAATCGACAAATATTTCGCCACAATATCACGAAGTTTCTATCGCGAGGGTTCTACCGTTCGCAAGCTGCTCTACAAGAGCAGCAGCAAGACCATAGATAGTTATGTTGCATAATTCGTTTATTAAGCTTTTTAAAAAATATTTTTCAATTAAATTTGAATTTTATGAAAAAAGTCAAAGAATTTATTTGTACAGCCATTAACATTAGAAAGACTTCCCTACTACTTCGTGGAAGAATAAATAATGCGTCAAATAATTTATTTGAAATTAATTTTTAATTTTGTTTTTCATTTTATGGAAAGTTATATAATACGTTATTAGTAAATGTTAACATTAAAGTGAAGAAAACATGTAAAAAGTACTTTATGCATTATTTACGTACATATATTAGGTAAATTTTTTGCAAATTAAAATCGACAGTTTTTCATACGTACATTTTCCACAAATGTATTTTTTGCATTTTTCACAAATATATACTCGTTTTGTTGTTGTGGCAAGGTCGTGCTTAATAAATTCTGCTAAGTTGTTAGGATGGGTTGTGTTTGATGATGTTGCAGCTAATCTTTGCGGGTATTTAGGATCTTGTAAAATCTCCTATCTTCTGTTGTGCTAATTCGGACCAGAACTCCTTTCATTGTGTTTTTATTCCCGTCGTTTCTTTGTATAGGATCCAAGCATCTATAGCAGACAAATTTAAAACATTGAAAAATATTTGTAGGGGTCATCTAGGTGAACTAGCTTTTACTGTATATTTTCTGGCCATTTAATCGGCCATATCAACTCCAAATTTTGTGTTATTTTTTCTGGTCATTTGATCGGCCATATCAACTCCAAATTTATAATATAAAATTTAATAGTTTCCAGTCAAATTTTTTTATTGCTTTTATCAATTTTCACGCTCTTTTATTTGGTTTTCTTTTACATATTGTAAGAACACAATTCATTGATTTGTATAGCAGAGTGGAAAAACGAGGCATGTTATCCCTTTTTTTTGTTTGGCTACTTTTGGTAGTTCCCTTTTGTTTCCTCTCACAGTTCCACCAAGAGTTTCTTCTTTAGCCAATAAATTTGTTGGCAGCGACAATCCAATGACACAGTTGTCGTAGTATTTCTTCCAGCCAGGAAAGCCATTCAAAACATATTTGCTGCTGACATCTCATGCAAGCCAGACTTTGATGCCAAATTTATTGGATTTATTGTTGGATTGGTTGCTGATGTTAGCGTAAATCAGCACCTGGCTTTTGAAGGAATTAGTTGCTCGTCAACTGTTATATATTGCTCTGGTTTACAGCAAGCTTGACTGTTTCCAATGGACTTATTCTATATTTGTGAAACCAAGCCAAATCTATCGGTTTTTAGGCGCTTACTTCTTTCGGTTCTTCCGTCAAAACAAACGAATCGTAAGATTTGCGTAACTTTTCTCTGACCATAGTTTATCTAAAAAATTCGGGACCCGACTTTGTTGTCGTTGATAAATAGCTTGATTTTAAATAATTTGCCTGGTAAACTCCACGGCCATACAGAATCCCAATCCCGGTAACGATATTGTCCAATCATATCTCAAAATTCGGCGACCGTCTTCTTCGGTGCACACTCTTATATGCTTCACAATATGGTTATCTATTTTCAACGAAAATGCACTGATAACATTGTCTGCCACCCAATGCCATCAGCAGTTGTTTTGAGCTCCTGAACGGCGTTTTCAGTTTCTTCATCAGAGTCTGGAATATTTTGTAGCACACACCATTTTCTGGACAAAATTGATGACAAATTTGATTTCATTGTTAGCGATCGATTCTTTATCGCTGTCTTCAGTTTCGGATGCTACACTTTGAATGTGAACTCCTCCACCATCAGATGATAGTTCAGCACTTATTGCATTTAATTCCATATTGGAGCACTTTTCACATGTGTTTGTTAGCTTTTCCAATAAGACACTTCTGTTCGATATTTCTCTCATGAGTTTAGGGCGCAAATGATGTAAAATAATTAATCGTAGAACATGTATCACTGCATAGAATTACAAGCGTTGCTTTTAGCTTACTGGGCACCTGCAACTTATATAGTACCCGTTCAAATCAAGAATTTATCAAGCACCCAAATGTTATCTGGTAACGCGAATCGAAAACAGATTATTTCAATACAGGGCCGGACAGGTAATAAAGTAAATTTCCTGAATTCAATAATAAAAATCATTTAATTATTCCAAAGTTCTCAAGCAATCAAAATGATTGCTTTGGGCTATACAGGTCTAACACTGGTATAACACATACATTTATAAGCAAAAAATAGGGAGCTGATGTGGATAGAGCCGTTAATAAATGCATTTATATCAGGTATAAGAAATCACAAACTCCGAAGACATTGTGTCATTACAAATATAGCAATCAAACTGACTTCTTTGGGCAGTCTAGTATTAGTGCAGCAGCTACGAAACAGCCAAACACTGAGGATGGCATACATGTCTTCTTAGATCTGACATATTTTTGTGATCGGTTCATCCCAAGCATTAACATGATTCACTAAGTCATTTATTATACAACACTGGCGCATTTCGTTTTGATGAGGAGCACTACGTTCTTCGGTCTGGTTGCTGATGTTAGCCCCGTTGGCCTAGGATGAACAGTAATTAGCCATGGTTTTAAGAACGATCCAGACAAACAAATTCAAATTGTCTCCCAAACATTGAATGGTTCGAAACGAAGGTAAAGTTAGGTCTTTAATTCTCTCTAATTACCGACTCTGCCGTGTATCTCGAATCATTAATTACGGACCGCATGCCAAGATCATCACAGTAGAATGCAAGATGTATGCGGGATAACGGATGTCCTGTCAATTTATCATATCGAGCATTTAAAGCAAAAACTCGGTTCATTTGCAACGAGATCTGGAAGTTGACATTGCCATGATATACAAAAATTCGGTAACGTGGGCATTCGCAAATTGTTACCTTATCCCTTGTTAATTCAAAAGAGTTGGAACATTTTAACAGAAATTTCAAATTTCAGACGACTCTTGCTTCACTTCATAAGCAATAATCGTTAGATATTGGAACTACGGAGAATATTTGTTCATTCATGATGATGGTTGAAAGCACTGCATCCTCACGCCAATCGTTCTTTACTAGTTCGCAATGGTCCCTGCTGGATAGCTTTGCTGGATAAGCGAACCGATTTGTAATGATTCTATTATATTAAAATTCGTCTCCCAATCACTTACGATATCCACTAAAATGAATGTCTTCAAGTCAACCATACACTTATAATTATTACTATAGCTATTCGTGCGCCTTCATTAAATATCGAAGCAGGTTAACAATGTGAAATCCCAGAGAAATCATAGAAAGAAACAGTAAATGAATTGTTTTAGCTTTCTAAGTAAGGCTCTGGCCAATTATACCGAAGAAAGTGTCAAATATAACTGTAGCTAATCGGGTCGTCCTACATTCGATAGATGAAAATACTATTCGAGTTTGAAGAAGGAAAACAAAACATGGCTTTAAAATTGTTACATCAATGTCCGTACATGCAAAATGTACCCGTATAACAGATATTGAATATCTTTTTTTATTACAGTAATTGCTTCCTTAAGAAACATTTCCTTGCACACTTCTCTTATAGTTGACTCAATGCTACACGGGTATGTACAAAAAAAAAAGAACTTTAAAATGTTGGAATTGCTAAGCATCACAATGCTAACAATAGTTATTGAAATATTGCAGCTTTTCTGGAACAGTTTTCGAAACATAGAAACTTTCCGACTATAATTCATTTTGCCTCGACTTTAAACTTCCTTGCATAAAACTCAATATAATCTTGATTGGACGGATGTTTTGCTAATCAAGATATTAATATATTTAGTGGAAGTACGCAAGTCCTATTTTCTACGCGCTATAAAACATCAGTGCTGTAGGAAATAAACAAAAGAATTACATGTTTTCGCATTAGTGTGTATTTGGCATTTACTTTCATACGTTCATCTAAAGGTTTATTAACTTTATTTCATCATCATCATCATCATGATGAGAAGAGTTGCCTTGGTTTTCTTTAGTTACATTATCAGAGAATTTTTGTACGAAAAACTTTTCGGTAAGCATATCGCCCGAATCACTTGCTTCCTTTATTAAGGAATCAGTTGAATTGTACGCATCTCGAAAATAGGGAGAAGCTCTAAATTTGCTTTCTGCATATTTTACTCCCTCTGGATATGATTTTTTGCACTCTTCGAAATTGAATGACAGCCAATAGCCCCGTGTTCGACATTTGGCTACATTTAGCTTGCACTCATTATAAAATACCGCTACCTCATTCAAAGTTTTCCCACATATGGGATGATAAACGCCATGGCAATCGTCGTCACATAGAAATCCTTCAGTAAGCGAATTTTTAGCTGAGCTAAGTTGAAGTAAGCAATCGCGATTTTCACACGCAATCCAAGCTATAGGTACCGCCAAAAAGGGGGGACTCTTCAGCGACGGTTGCTCAATTCCTCCTACTGGAAAAAATGTACGTTTCACATAATAACCATGTTCCTCTGTGGCAACTTTTGAAGTTAAGTCATCAACACCGGTATCGATAGTGGAAGACCATTTCGTTTTGGTCTTCGCTTTATTTCGCGTCATTTCGCCCGAACTCGTTTGCTTCTTCTTCTTGGCATCAGCAACAACTGCAAATAGCAGAAGAGTTACTAAAAACGGATTGTTTACACGTTTTAAAAGTCAATTCAGTTTCACTTCACAAATGCATGCTATCTTTGCTTATCTGTACCTGCTGTAATCAATACGATAAACAAAAAGTGATTATGAACAAAACTTTTCATTTTGTAATTTTATTATTGAAACTCTGTAAGAAAGTAATTTCTTTTTCTTTTACTCTATTACACAAGTGTTGCTTCTACGCGGAGAATTCTTTAACTACTGATCACCACTGCTCTGCGTGTTTTTAGTTTTGTTACAATTCTATGTAAAGAAAGTTTATGAAGTTGCATTTTCTTTTATGAAACTATATATATAACGAAAAACCAGTTATTTATTTTCATTGCGAGAAACAACAAGATATCTCTCAAGCATTTGACCACTTTGCCTGCGCAACTTCTAAAATAAAGAAACTTTCTACCCATCCAAAGAAAATCTCTCTAAACAGTTATTTTTTATTAACAAAAAACATATTCATTCCAGTTTTCCTTAATGAGAAACTAGTTTCGGTTTTTTTATTTTTGGGTCATCTATAGTTGCATTATAAGTAGGCGAGTTTCTGAGATTCCGTATTTTTGTTCAATAATGAATAGAAAGCAAGGAACACCTTTTTCAATTTTAATTGCGGTTACTATAACAAGACAGTTTAACCTAAAGGGCTCAGATAACTTGGCATCATTTTTAATAAAGGACTTTTTCTTGTTGACAAAATATTATCAAATGCTTTTCAGTTAATAATTTTTTTTTTTTTTTTTTTTTTTCTTGCAAAACTGTTTTCAATATGTACCTTAGGCCTTAACATTGGTAGCCTTTTTATGATTATTTCATTGCTCAACATTGGAAAATGGTGAGAGTTTAGACCTTCCCAACAGCAATGCAATGTAAGCCCCAAATCCAACCATACAACCATCTCGCCATTCATACCAAAACAAAACACATAAACCTATATTCTCAACTCACTGATGTTACACAAAGTAGGTAAGTGGATTTTCTTGAATACAAGTAATCAACATAGAAAAAATAATAAAGTAGGCAGTATTCAGGGCGAACCTGTGGAATTAATAAAACGATTTATTTATATTAATGTATCTTATAGGGTAGGCGAGCAGGCGGGATAGTTTTATTATGTTATGATACAAAAGAAAGAATGGAAAATATTTCAATGGCAGACAATAAAATAAATATTTTTCCAATTTTACCGATTCACCCTTTAGTTGATTTCCAAAGGAAGAAAGGATTTGTAATGTGGCCATAGCATCGCCTACCAAGAATGATCACGAACGCAATCAATATTTTCTAAACGCATAAAGCAAAAATTGAAAAGATTACTTGTTAAGACAAACATTGCTTTATAACAACATTCTTTTTATTCGTTGTCCCACAACCTTTATTCAAGCTTCTTCAATTTGAAAAAAATTGAGAATTCTAGTAACTAACAAATAAACGAATAAGCTCACATATATATATATATATATATATTGTTAGGGTTTTTGCCCCTTCCCTGGTGCTGAGGCAAGCTCAGCGGCACCAGGCTTTGATTTGCAAGAATTTATATTTCTGTTGAATATTTACATTTATCTCGTTGTTCGATATTTTCACGGTACGGAGGAATTTTAAATTTACATCAAAGTAATTCCACAAAAATGCCTTCGTAACCTTTTTCGCACTTTCTTCCAATCTTTAAGACTTTGATCTTCACTCTGTCATCGCCTAAACTTAACTAACCCTCCATTCTTAAGGCAATTACTCTCACCTTGTTCTGATTCCCTTTATTCTCATTCCTTTACTTAATCCTAATTCTTAATCTAACTTAAGCTAGCACCTGAGGCCAAAACGGGGGACGACTTTGGCTCCGCACAATATATATATATATGCATGTATAGTTAAGATTTCTACATGAGATGACCGCACTATGGAACCTACATTTGACTGATGAAATGAAAACCTAATGAACTATTCCTAGCAGAGGAGGTTACCTAAGATTTAGGCTTACAACATCCTAGATATGGCCTTTTTTTAACAAAGCTCATTACTAAGATCGCCGTTAGGAAATGAGCCTAACAAACTACATGCCCCACACAAAAAAGAATTAGTTTAACTTAAATAAAACGTGTTCTTTGAAAAGTTTAAGTCGCTTCCAAATTCTTTTGCAAATTTGTAGGCGATAATTTCATTTTCGCTAACGGGAGAATCTTTACCACAAATACGACACAGTTACGCAGATGGGCAGGCGGATAAAGGGACGGACGAACGGACATGCTTAAATCGATTTAAAATGTGATGCTGCCTAAGAATTTATAAACTTTATGCGGTTTTCGAAACTTCTTCCTGCGCTTTATAAACCTTTTTTAAAAGTTAAATTTAAGTACACCATAATATTGGAAAAGTGTGATCATTTTTTTTTTCATTTTTGTGCAGGTACTGCAGCATCATCCTTAGAATATACATTTTATACATTTATCTGCTGTAGCTTATGAGTAATGAGCAAAAAACAAATTTTTTATTTCTCTTGAAAAACAGACGTGTTCTCAATTTGCGTGGCACCACGGGCGTCTCTTTCGAGTGATTTTGCCTATTTTCAACACCAACCTGCGTGCAAGAAATTTCAATGTTTCTGCTAAATTTGAAGCCGATAGCTTCATTTTTGCGGCCAGGAGAATGTTTACAACAGACATTACGCAGACGGGCAGACATACAGACAGACATGCTTAAATCGATTTGGAATTTGATGCTGATCAAGAATATATATACTTTGCGGCGTCTCTGGTGCTTTCTTCTGGGCGTTTCAAACGTTTTGACAAAATGAATATACCTGTCATTCTTCGGTGATGGATATAAACACGTATATACATGCGTAACTTGATTCAAATGAAGAGCTTTTCACATTTTTTCCTTCCTTTTTTTTTTTTTTTGAATTTCTCTCATTGATAACATTTTACATTTTTCAATATGTTGGATAATGTTTCACGACCTGAGTTCATTTAACTTTTTTAATTTTCAGTGAACATTTTTCTTTTTCTTATACTTAAATGGCTTAATTTAGTTTGTAATTTAACATTAATTTTTTATTAATTTATCTAGTAATTAAATTTACAACAGCCCAACTTTATTCCCTTTATTCCAATCGTAAGCTATGTTAATTACGTTCGTACGTTACTTCAGAACTTTCGGAGCAAAAACAAACCTAACATAAGAGAATGGAAACGTATTTCAAATTCGAAAGAAATCCTTCATTGTTTTGAGACGAATTTTAAGTCAAATTGCATTGAATTTAAGTCAATTTCTTGTACACGATTTTGAAATAATACGGTTCACCAATCAAAGCAAATGCACTTTTTTTACATAAACATTTTGCTTTAGCACAAATCCAAGCAAAAAATTTCTTTTTTAATTTCAATTTTGACAGTGTCTCACAAAAACTTATGCATATAGCAAGAAAAAATACAATTGAGGGAATAGAGTAATCAAAAGTTAGTGGGTTTACAGTCAAACATGTGTAAGTGACTAAGGTCTACTGCTACTTTGCGGGTAATAACGAACATTGCGTTAGCCATACCCGACATATCTTCTGATGATAGTATTTTTGATTCAGATCGTAATAAACGTGCACGCTAGTTGTCATGTAGCAATAAATAGTTCGGAAATTGATTTTTATCCCTAATTTCAATTTCAATTTTCATATGTTTTATGTACTTATGGACTGCATTTTCACTGTACACTAACTTTAATTTCCTTCTTGTAATGAAAATTAATGGTTTTTTTTATAAATATGGAATATAGATTTCAATATTACTTTTTGTGCACGGTTTTTTGAAAAAATATATGGATTCTTTTCATCTTACACGATTTTTTAAAGCAGTGAAACATATCACCAAATTTACTATATGTGACATGTACATTTTTACACGACTTTTTTTCTACCGATTTCTAAGTAATGCATCTACCGTGTAAAAAAAGAGCTGGCGGTGTATTGGGTATATGTGTACAAGGTGAATTGAATTATGTATCCATTATATGTACGGGAATATTATATTCCGAACATTTTTGGAAGTTAAATTGACAAATTTTGAGGGATACGAAGATGTCTGTGGATACAATTATATCCGCATCTAGCATCGTTATCGAACTTGCATAGCTTTTTACTTGGATTTGTTGCATGCACTTAAGTTTATATTCGAGGCTGTCTTATGAACACAAAACATAATTACGACGGCATTTAAATGGTCTTGCAGAAATGCAATAATAGAATGGAGCATATTAAAAAAAAAGAATATCCGCCTGAGTGGCCGAGTAGGCAAGAGTCTCGACTAGCAATTCAATGGTCGTGGGTTCAAATCTCAAGTGCGATAGAGTTTTTAATAATAATAATAATAATAATAATATTAATAAATATAAAGCCGAAAGCCTTAGATGCTAGTGCTTTAAGACTTTAGTCTTAGAATTTATTCTCTGGCTAAATTTATATAATAATAATAATAATAATAATAATAATAAAAACAACCCGAAAAAGATTGTTGTATTTGCTGTACGCGAGCATATAAATATTTATACATCAACTCAACTATTTCTAAGTTGGCTTCACTTTCGCAGACTATTTGATTCACTTGATTTTAAAGTAAAAATATCTAAAAATGCTCCAATAACACCCTGCTCTTCTCAATTAAAAGAATGAAACGATTGCCGCTAACAGTGTGATTGTAGTAAGAGCCGCGAAACAATAATAGATGGCGACAGCAACTCGATGAGATGACAAACTTACGTCTATAACTCAAGGAGAAAAAACGATGCCTAAAAAATAAAAGGAGAAAAAGGGAAAATAAGGCCCACATGCGGAAAAGTAACCTGTTTTCTGATTGATAAAAATTTGTCTCGCAAAAATGTGTTTCTTGTGAATAAGCCAAGACTTAACATTCTGATCAACAAGATTTTATAATTTATATTTACTGTATGTTTTTATCTAAACATTTTTTCAAAATAAAGCATTTTTTTTTTGTTCATTCTTAATCTGATATTCTTCAATAAAATTCGTCTTTTTCTTATCCGCTCTCTTTTCTTTTTCTTTATAATAACACCTGCGTTTTGGTTTCTCTTGACACGATTGTTTTTGCTTGCAATTTACGAATCTTTTTTTCAAAAAACAACATTCGACTCTGGCGAATGTTAAATCAAAGTTCAGCTAACTTCTTCGTCTCTTCTTCTTCTTTTTTCTGACGTGCTTGTTTTCCATGTTAGTTAAGTAGTTCAAAAAAAAAAACAATTCTCCTGCATCAAATAAAAAGAAAAGAAAGTGATCTTTTTTATACAGGCCTAATCCATTTCCTCCTACAAACAAAAAAACAAAACCGGTCTTTAGTGAAAAATTACACTATAGATTTATTTAGCAATCTCGTGATCTCCTTTACTCCAGATTTCCAGATTTTAATTTATGGCAGATTTCACAGAAAAGGAGGACGTGTACTTATTGGATGTTAACAAATGCCTATTTATCCCGCTCGTCAGACCTACATTAGAATATTCGCTCATTATGTGGTCACCGACTTACAAATCACACATATTATATACTCTTTTACAGGCAAGGTACCAGTGTCTACCTTCATTGTGGCATTTTTGTAAGAATCCTTTTTTCTGCGACATATTCTACGAATTGTTAATCTTTTCGGCCATTTTTAGAATTTCGTTTCTTAGAAAATCAGTTCGTTTTCATGCAAACTCATTTTATCAAATATGAGATTTTCGAACATACAAGTTTTCGTGATGAAATTTGGAGATTATTCGACTTTCTTGACGGTGAACAAAATGTAATTGTAACCGCAGATATTAATATTAGACACAGCTCACACGGTGCTCTTTTATCGGCTAACACAGGCAAAATCCTTGTAAATGCCATCAGAACTAGCAGCTTTAGAGCTCTAAGCAATGGAGAGCTCAATTTCTACTGTAATCGGAATGGTCGTACTGTGAGTAATGTCTTGGATCTGACTTTTACTACAATTCAACTATTTTGTCCTTTAAATGGAATACTACTAATGTGTTGATTGGTAAAAGCCAACGATCTCCAATTTCATTTCGAAGTTACAAAAATTCGATACAAACCGTCTGTCTAAATTTGATCTACCATCTGATTTATAATTAATTCAAAGAACTTTTCAATCCAAGACCAAGTCGCCTGGAACCAATCTTTATGATATTCAGTTTGTTTCACGTAAACCATAGTGGTCCCCATGCCTGTCAAAACTTCTTAATCATCATCAAACTTTGAACTGATTTAAGCACGTACATCTGTCCATCCGCGTTACATCTGTGATGGTTCCAAGAACTAAGAAAAATATCCGAAGGCAAAAAGTATTCATTTTTTTATATTTATCGATTTCTTAAAACAATTACAATTTTGTTATTTAAAGAAATGCATTAAAGTAAATCAAAAATAAAATCAAGTCGAGTATTTTACTTTTTCAGCAGTATAAAGCAGGACATGCGATTTAACAATAATGAAACTTGGGCCAAAAACGTGAAAAATTCCTCACGTTGATATCACTCAGTTGAAAAAACCTCACACAATTGATGATAATAAGTGTTTTGAAAAATACATATAGATTAGCGATCCGGCCAGTATTTTGAAGCTAGGCACGGCATTGTTATGCCTGTTAAAATACTCGATAAAAGATTAACACTGTGATTATCTATTATGCGTAGACCACTTATGTGTCGTACGCCTTCAGCAGGACTTTCCACAATTTTGCCCTCTTCGTTAATGCCAGAGAATTGTACTGTAGCACCAAGCAGGGAATCAACCATGGATCCCAGTAGACCGGCTAAACCACCGAATAGTATTAAAGGCCATTGAGGTGGGCTAATTAGCATTTGATTGCCGAAAACCGTCACATGTACTGTTAGAAAGTAGGCAAACCCTACTAGCAAGCCACCTAACCAACTGACCAATAAGCCAATACAGGAAATTGCACCATTAGTGCCGCGTGGCACCCGTTTAAACGTGGTTATTAAATGCGGATCATCTGATGATAAAGCAGTGCCCAATTCACTAGCCCAAGTATCACCATTGCAGCAAGCAAAAGAACCTTTATGTGAAAGTGAACATGAAAATCAATACTCTAAAACAAAAATAACATACTCATTACTGATATGCTCAGCCAGCTAGCTCGAAAATCGTTAACGAAATTTATGGAACGTTCACTAGATCCACAATCAATTAAATACAATACTGCCAATAGAGTAGCTACACCGGCATTACACAAGGCTTGTATCCAATTACGCTGACCTTTTTCTTTAAAATTTGTTTCAATTTTACGTTTCGCATACCCACGAAACTCTGTAGCTTTCGAAGAGGAAAAGAAAAACGCAACTAAACACATAAAAAAAGCGTGATTAGCTAGAGACAAGAGAAATGCCATCACTAAGCCCAAAGCTGCGCCAGATTTATCTACAGATCGGCGACGCCAAGCAATCATCATCATGGTCAACGGTACTGATGTGGAAAATAACCATCGCGTAGGTGGTATTACATGAGAATCTGATTTACATAAAAAACGGTTTTAAAATTTTTTTATTGATAACAGCATAAGCGCACGTACCTTCAAATTCATTAAACCATAGCTTCGATAATGTCAAATTAGCTAGCCACATAAATAAAGACAATGGCACAGCCATTAAAACAGGCCACCAACTTTGTAATATTTTGGACATCTAGAATCTTTATAAATCCACTAACCCAAAACAAAACCAAAGAACCCATGAAAGATGTGCACTAACTTTCACTTCTGTCATTAAGTTGTTACAAATACAATAACTTTAAGTGGCAACACTCAAAGTTTTCGCACATATTTATTAACAGCGACGGCAACAAAACTGATAGCGTTTGAACGTAATCATCAGCCAACTTAAGCGCAACAAAATAATTACTTTGTGCGCTGCGTATCGCTCAACACAAAATTAGTTGATATATTATATACATAAATGTAAATATTATAAAATAAAATTTATAACTTTATAAACTGATTTCTGCTCCATCCCTGTGAATATAACCGCGTCCTCATAGTGCTTACTGATTTAGAACCCTCACACGTGCCCCTGATGCGTTATTTTGTTTTTTAGGTAAATAAGTCATGTTGAACGCAATGGTTTGAGAAGTAAAAATAAAGAAAGCAACATTAATGTAAGCAACAAAATATATAAAAAACAACGATAAAAAATTATTATGCAAGCAAATTTATTAATGGCATAAAGAATGAAAAGAAAGTTTAAAAGAAGAAGTGCATGGAGGTGAACTTCACTGCCATTTACACAAAGTAAAATAATTGCTTAAAAGTTCTGGTAATATAGTCCACAAACAAAAATTTAAAATCCTATAACATAAGAAAATATAAATTAGTCCAATATAAATATAATGTAAATAAATTCGAAATGTAAAATAAGTTGTCTTTATTTCTCCTTCAAGATTGTTTTCGTTTTATTTTATTTGTTTTTCTACACACAAACCTATTAAACTTGCCGCTTCAAACAAAGTGTCGTAAAGGATTGAAAAAGTTAAAGTCCCATCTTGAAAATAGTAATAATGCGTATATTTAACGCCTTAATTAATTCAAATTTTTCTGTCTGTTATCGTCAAAATGAAGGTAAAAAATTGAGACTTCATGTTCATATCGCCAGTTGAATAGACGTAATCGTGTTCTCATTAAACGATAAACTAATGTAAAACTGTGCAAGGATTCGTTAAAAACTTCCCAACCTTCGGCAGAAGAACAAAAGATACAAGACAGTCTTGCACACATCATCTTGGATTAAAATGCTGAAAATATTTTTTAGCAACATTTTAAAATGTTAGCATAAAAAATTTCAATGGGCCAACTAATTTGACCGTCATCAAAAAATATTTTACTATTTTTATCTATAGCTTTTGGACTAAGAGTATATTTTGGACTATGATTTGCCCAAAGCAAATATATTGTTTTCTTTCTCATTGTGTTTTCCTTATCTTTGTCAGTCGATTTCAATACCTTTTACAGCAATGAGTTTAAGAAAAACGAAATGTAAATTTTGTACTTTCAGCCGAGCGCTCAAAACTAAAAACGCTTCTATGCGCAACGGTATTTTTTTTCTTTTTTTCGATATAGTATGCATTACTAACCCCCAACGTTTTGTATAATTTACAATAATAATCCGGTAAGGCATGAAATTAGGTTTCCAAGCAACTGCGGAATAAAACAAAATTTACAGGAATTCTCTAGAATTAAAAGAATTTCATCAAATATTGCAATGGCTGATGGAGACAAAATAGAAGTGCGCGATATAACGCGTATTGAACGTATAGGCGCTCATTCCCATATACGTGGTCTGGGCTTAGACGATGTATTGGAAGCGCGTGCTGTTTCCCAGGGTATGGTTGGGCAGAAAGATGCTCGTCGTGCCGCGGGTGTTGTCGTACAAATGGTGCGTGAAGGGAAAATGGCCGGAAGATGCATTTTATTAGCCGGTGAACCGAGTACTGGTAAAACTGCAATAGCGGTGGGTATGGCTCAAGCTCTAGGTACTGAAACACCTTTTACTAGCATGTCTGGCTCAGAAATCTATTCTTTGGAAATGAGTAAAACCGAAGCATTATCTCAAGCTTTACGTAAAAGTATTGGCGTCCGCATAAAAGAAGAAACTGAAATAATAGAAGGGGAAGTTGTGGAAATACAAATCGACCGTCCGGTCACTGGTACAGGCCAAAAAGTGGGAAAGGTAATTCCGGCTTTCCCTGCACATTTTCAATTGATTATTTTCCTACATTGTTTTAGGTTACCTTAAAAACCACTGAAATGGAAACCAATTACGACTTGGGTAATAAAATTATCGAATGTTTTATTAAAGAGAAAATTCAAGCTGGCGATGTTATAACTATCGATAAAGCTTCCGGTAAAGTTAATAAATTGGGACGCAGCTTTACAAGAGCTCGTGACTACGATGCTACGGGAGCTCAGACTCGCTTCGTTCAGTGCCCGGAAGGCGAGCTGCAAAAACGCAAAGAAGTTGTTCATACTGTCACTTTACATGAAATAGATGTAATTAATAGCCGCACTCATGGTTTCTTGGCACTTTTTTCGGGCGATACTGGTGAAATTAAACAAGAAGTACGAGATCAAATAAATAATAAAGTATTGGAATGGCGCGAAGAGGGTAAAGCCGAAATTAATCCCGGTGTTTTGTTCATCGATGAAGTGCACATGCTGGATATTGAATGCTTCTCATTCCTCAACCGTGCTTTAGAATCTGATATGGCACCCGTAGTTGTAATGGCCACTAACCGCGGTATAACACGTATACGCGGCACCAATTATCGCAGCCCTCATGGTATACCTATTGATTTATTGGATCGTATGATTATCATTCGCACTATACCCTATACTGAGAAAGAAATTAAGGAAATATTAAAAATTCGCTGTGAGGAAGAAGACTGTCTTATGCATCCTGATGCTCTAACCATTTTAACAAAGATTGCTACGGATACTAGTTTGCGTTATGCCATACAATTAATAACTACAGCCAATTTAGTGTGTCGCCGCCGCAAGGCTACCGAAGTAACCACCGAAGACGTTAAGAAAGTTTACTCGCTATTTTTAGATGAAAATCGCTCCAGTCGAATTTTGAAAGAATACCAAGATGAGTATATGTTTAATGAAATTGAGGAACAAGTGGAGGACATAGTTTCAATTTTGCAACCGAAACGTGAAGAAGATGGCAGCGGAGATGCTCAACTAATGGAACATTGAACAGAAACGTTAAACATTCTACTTTTAAAACATGCGTAGTTTTATTTTGATGCCTTATCTGTAATAAAATAAACATTAAAAAATTCATAATAATCAGATATTACTGGAAAAAACGAGCAAAATCATTTTTTTCTTAACGGAAAGGATTTTTGATCTTAAATCGTTCCTAGGAATATTTGCTTTCATTGTTTATTCAATATGAAGTTACGCAAGATTATAATATTTTGATAAATATGCATGAATTGCTTAAAAATAAGCGTCTATTATCGAAAGAAAGGAAGACCGATGTGTGAAGAAATGAAATTAAAATTTAAATCGGATAGATGACGGATGGTTGTTTATTTATATCGTCAATCAAATACGACTTCAGGACAAGTCAGTCGCCGAATGTAAGCTACAAAATACACTAAATTAATATGCGGAGATATATATTAATGAATAAATAAGTGCTTATTTATACATTATCAATAGTAACAAATGAGAAAACACAAGGAAATATTTTGATTGAATTTACATGCATTTGTACCAGACTCGAAAATGGTTATGCAATATAATGATTTAAGCTTATTGACAGACAAAACGGATAGATCAAGTAAATAATAATGATCGATGAACATTTTATACATTACCCGAAACGGAATTGTGGTAGCTGCAAGAGCGCAGAGTGTCTTTCTCTGATTCTCTACTACGGATGTAAATGTTTATAAGTTCTCATAAAGCAGGCGAATGAATATTTCCTTTTATTAGCTTCAACACGAAGCTAATTTCACGACGTTTTCCGGGAATAGGCAAATTAGTGAGCTTCAATCTATTATTATACGGTGGAAGAAGTAGGGTGGTATCCCATCCCAAAGCTCGCAAAGCAAACATCAAGAAATCTCGTTGAACAGACCCCAAGAGATTAACATGGTATCTTTAACTACGAGGCCAAACAACGGATGAATATTCAAGAGTTGGTCTATATAAAAATGTATACAAGCGCTTGGTAACGTATGGGTGATTGAATTATTTATATAAACCCTAACCATCTTCTTATAAACCTCAGAAAAGATCTACTTTTATTAACTGTAACATCTATATGAATATCAAAATTGCGTTTTCAATCGAAAACAATTGCTAAGTCTTTGTAATTGCAGCCATTTTCCAGGGTGTGATTGTCAATACGATAATAAGAGGGCAAGGAACTACACCGCGCAAAAGACATCTAACATTTTTTCGAATTCATCGCCATACCATTGATTGCACAC
The DNA here is from genome assembly GCA_000688715.1 of Glossina pallidipes. Lineage (NCBI taxonomy): Eukaryota > Metazoa > Arthropoda > Insecta > Diptera > Glossinidae > Glossina > Glossina pallidipes. The sequence continues at coordinate 2,234,832 of KK499772.1, read as the reverse complement.
CATGAGCATGTTGTATTCTAATTACTGGCACTTATTGAAGTTGGAAGAATTTTACGGTCTTACAATTGTAGGTATGAAATGCGGTAAATTTATGCCTACTTTTGTTCTATTTTTCTTAGGGAAGGGTGGCCTCGGAATTTGATTCTATCCTTTTCAAAAAACGCAATATAAAGTAGATTCGCCCCATAACAAATTTTATATATATAATGAAGAAAAGAAAAACCATTAAGTTTTAGTAAGCCCTAAACACTAAACAACTTAAGACTAACACATTCCGCGTAATCAAAAACGTATTTGAGGCCAGAATCACAAGATCTTTATTATTATTTTTCTTTTAACTTATTAACTAAATATATAATATATAGCTCACGATAAACCAATGGCAATTCTTCTCTGAAGTTTTCTTTACGAACATATATAAAAAAATAATAGAACAATAATTTTTAAAAATAACGTGCAAAGCTATATTCTCATATGCATATATAAATAATTCGATGAAATATATGTAAATAGAAAACTTATTACAGGAGGCTTTTTGAAGAAAGATGCAATGCTTTCGTTTTGACCGCATCATAATTTGTAATTTATGTTTAGATGTTTTTTTTTTTGTATAATTTTTTTTGGGATTTTTTTAAATGAACGTTGGATTATACTCGTCCGATAACATTTGAAAAAGACAGTTTCTGTCTATATCTTAAAGTATATATACGAAAATAAAATCCAGTCCTTCAGAAAAAATTTGCAATCATTTTATCGCAACTGTAAAATGTAATATTATCTAGTGAATTGAAAAGATATTCGTTTGTTTTTGTAACTACATCCCTGTCAGTAGTTTTCAAGGTTTTTGTAAATTACAAAAATATAATTTTTACCATCATATTACAAATTTCGTTACATTAGCTTCGTCAATATTTTCTCATTGGATAATCTATATTTATACATATTATTTTATTACATTGACGTATTTAAATTTTTTGCATTACTCTTTTTTTTTTAAATTTAATTGAAGATATAAATTTTTTTATCCTTTTTAGAATATATTTTTCAATTTAGATAAAAAACAAAGCAATCGCAATTAATCTTTTTTTTTTCCTTTGTCCGAATAAAATCACGCTTAAACCTGAACAACGACTTCATCTTAATTATCATTATTAATAAGTAATAATAGTTGAGATTTTTGAATTTCTCTATATTTGGATTCAAATTCTTCGTTTACGAGGTAAGATTTGCAAAAACAAAGTCCCGAAACTGAATTAATGGGGCATACACTGACTAGATATTGATACTTAATAGAGTGCAAGACAAAATATTAATTCTCTTTCGAGGTTGGAAAAAATGTCTTTTGAGGAAGAAAATCTATCCTAAGTTTTGGGGACTTATTTAATTATTCTTTTTATTGCTTTGGAAAGTAGGCGACAAATCAGTTGCTTGACTAAAATTCGCATCTACGGCCATGGAATTCTTATCGTACCGGGCAGCGCCAACGGTAGGTGACAAATCTGTAGCTTTACTGAACACTTCGCCTTTGCGAATGGAATGACTACTCTTCTTGGTGTTATCCGTATGCGAATATTTATAGAAGAAATAGAATATCAACCATCCTGATAGCCAAATGAAACCATAATAATCGACAAAATGAAACACCTGTATCCAACGTTCATAGCTCAAGAATATAAATGGAGTCAAACAGAAGCCCATAAATACGATGTTGTAAAGCTTTAAAGTGATAAGTTTTAAGTAACTATACCATGAACTTTCAACTACGGTCCCCATATGTGGTACAACGGATTTGGTGTAAACTTCTTCGATCTAAAGACCCAAATATTGTTTAATAAGCTTTCACTAAATGAAAATTTCAAATAAACTCACTTGTTTTTCTGCTGTAACCACTATATATTCCAATAGGAAGGACATGTAATAGCCGCTATGGAAACCGTGCCACACCGCTAGGAAACCTAGTGCTCCACCGTAACTAATGGTACGATTATTAAGAAATTTTAAACGCTTATAGATGTATTGGGCCACCCAAAGATTAGTGTTCACGTTGAAAGATTGCACGTAGTGTTGCATACAAGTTCCAGTTTCCAAGTGCAACAATTTCACATTTGAACAACCATACCAATCTGGCTTACCGTTCAATGTGTCGCCATTATAGGTGAATCCTTTTTTCAAAAGAGAACGAGAAGCAATTAATTATATTTATACGCAACCCAAAATTACCTACCTAAGCACATTAAAGCGCCTTCCGTCATCAACCAGCAAGAAATATATTTATAAAGAGAAAATTTGCCCCATAAGCCCATGTAAAAAATTTTACGTAAAAATCTTTGATTGGCGTAAGCATCAGTTAAGAAATAATCATCTGGTAACATCATGGTACCCACTTGACGTATACCCAAATAAATCAAACCCAAACTTAAACGTTTCATTCCCTCCTGTACTGATCCTTTGTACTGCACGAATTCTCTGTTAATAAAACGTCGATAGCGTCGAAAGGGGAATTGCGGTCCCACCAAAAATGAGGCTGGGAAATAGGAGAATGCCAGTAATTCTAACAACGTAGGTAACTCCCTAAGCGCGCATTCTTGTTGATCTTTAGATAGTTTATCATGTGGTTTTTGACCATCAGCCACATCAAAAGCAAAGCCTATCATCCGCAGCACCAGTACACAATGCGGCATCGTCCATAAAATGTCATAATCACTGCTTTCTGTGAAATAATAGCCCGTCAACAAGTATCCCATATGGAATGTAAAATTGGTAGCGATCAGATAAGTTGACGATTTATAAAATAAGTGCATTAAAATGTAACTCGTACAGATGGCTACCAAGGAATGATAAGTATCAACTCCATAGTTAAAATAACATAAACCCGAACCAGTTAAAGCAAAAAAGAGGTGATGTACATTAAGAATAGGTATGCTTCGTATAAAACCACGATATATTAAAGCAATAGGATAACCTGAAAAATTTTACATTAATAATTTATACGTTATTATTATTTACTACATAAGCACGTCAGTTACCTGCACATATAGTCAATAATAGCCGTATTGCTGCTTCCGGTGACCCAATTTTATTTGCCAGATTTTGTGCCCAATCTAAATCATTATCATCAATATCCGTTGTTGCACCCATTTTTAAATGTTCTTTTAAAATTTAGTTTTAATACTATAAGATATGACAAAAAGTAATCAACAGAATAAAAACACGAAAATAATTCGAGAAACTTTGAAAATATTAATAGCGTTCTCACGCCTTCAAACGATAATGGGAAAGAGAGCAGTTAAGAAAGTTACATACGGCTTTAACCGAATCTTTTATGCCCACACACAAATCAGCTTTATCCGAATATAACTCAAAAATGAAATTTCGATACTTTATAACATTGGATAGGTATAGCAGATAGTTCCCATTTTCGTATTGATACTGTAGGATCACCTATAGAAAGTGTACCTGAAAATTTGTTTCCAATCAATTTGCAATATTTCAATGTCAAATGTAAAGTCGATCTCCTAATTTTTGCGACCAGGAGAATATTTCTCATAAACTTACCTAGACTGATGAAGAGTTTTATACTGTCAAGATTATATGTATTTTACGGGGTCAGTAAAACATCTCTGAAGAACCGGCAAATGTTTTATTAAAATTGACATGCCCGCATCCTTCCGTCGCGAGTATAAAAATGTATCGATGCTCGCTAAGCGTCGACACGTAAACTAAATACCGATACTAAACCTTTCTTTTTAATTACAATTTTCAATTTCGGTTTTCAATTATAGAAAAAGAGATTCGTATGTGCAGTGTTGGTTATAATAAAAGACACCACTTCCTACATAATGATATATAATTACTCCCTACATAATGAAAAAGATAAGTTGTTTTCCAAAAACTTTAAGCATAAATCAACGGGAATTGCAGTTAATCGATTGTAAAACCTATTCAAAAAATTATTTACGCACAAAAAAATTTGTTACTAAATCTTCTTCTTCTCTTTCAGAACCGTGAAATAAGAACCGTTTTATATTCTGCCATCATTGCAAAGAAAGAAGACGATAGGCTGAAATGTGTCGCTCAAATATTTTAAATTAAGATAAGCCGCCACTTGTTCGTCATATAATATATATACTTTTCATAGATTTCTTAAGGTTTAATAGATGCTTTGAATTTTCTCGAATACGTGGGAAAAAAGCTCGTTATATGAAGGAAAACTTTTCATTTAAATTTCGAGCTCTTCCCCAAGCGCTTTGAACAGTTTACCTATGTCCAATGGATCCCTGCTGAGAAGTTATATCCTAATGTCTTCCAGCGGTGGATTTCGAATTTTTCTAAAACATTTATAGATTGTTTTAGAATGTGTTCAGAACGCATTTTCAAATAAAAACATGCTGGCATAGCTTTACAAATACAAATGTTGATTAGACATGAGATTGAGAGAATGATTCGAAAGCTTTCAACGCTTTTGTCTAGAAATTCAAAGTTTAGGATTAAGGTTTTGGTTTTGATAATGAATTGGACTATGCATTTTCTTGCTATTTTTTTCGTTATTTCGGGTCTTTGCCGCATAAAATTTTCGCGGACAGAGTACAAGGGCGAACTGAACATGCAGAAAGCATGTCTGCGATACATCTAAAAACCCTACATTTTCAACCACAGAACAACTCGTACAATTTTCACTCTTTTCGAGTTCAAGCTTTTTACAGTAGTTTTAAAATGTTAAATTTAACGTTAAATATTTTTTGTTAATAAGTGTTTTTCTTTTTTTAGACAAATATTGAAATTTTTTATTTAAATACTCGCCAATCACATTAAATCAATATTTATATCCTACACTATTGCTGTACTACAGTACACTGCAGACATATGTGATACTGAGAAGCGCTTAAGATAGATCCACCTTTCAATATACTGATCCATTCAGAATCATTTTTAGAATCGATCTAAGATTGTCTGTCCGGCCGGAACCTCTCCCATGTAACGAGAACCGAAGTTCATATGACAAGAAGGCCTCATTTTCAATGCTTCATCATGACAATCAGATCTTACTAGTAATTTAAGATAAAAGAGTGAACTGTACCAAATTTGAGCCATCTCGGCCTCTTTTTTGGATCCTATTCTATGTAATGATTTTCACAAAACTTGACCCTTCATAGGACAGAAAAGCCTAAATTTTAATATTTTATGATAAAAATTAATCCATAATAATAATTTGATATGAAAATAAGCTCTGCTGAATTTTGAATACGTATCTCAATTTTTGAACTTCTTGAGCATAACAATTCTAAGTAAGCCTTTATTTCCAAGGAGTTCTAATTTTTAATATACGATTCCATAATAGTAAGATCATAAAAAAACAGAATATAATTTTTGTGTTGTAGCGCAAAAATAAGAATTGTGTTAGAAAATGTACTGTAGGATATTTAATAGTCGGCCTGACTACAATGATTTCACTTGTTTTAAAACCTCCTAATTGTTTTGCTAGCTTTAGGCATTACGGTTAAGTGTTTTTAGTTTTGTTTTTTGATTCAATCAACTATGTTATCTGCCCCAGATCGCATTAAATAAAATGTACCTAGCGAATATGACCACAGTCTGGTCTGCTTTAATATTTTTTTCAGAAATAATTCAATTTTTTTTTTTTTAATACTTAAAAATATACTTGATAAGTTTCTCGAATATTATTAATCTGTTATCCTTCCTCTCACCCGAAAAAATACGGTTTTCGTAAGATGAATACTAGATTTCTCTCGTTTTAGGGATAACATAAAACGCATTTTCGCAAATTTCGAGCCAAGCTTATGTTCACCAAGGGATGCAATAGGAATTTCCTCCTTCTGTACGTGACAATTGAATGCATGCATTGTTCTTATGCGATATATGTATTATTATTTTACATCAATTATATTTTTATCAAAATTATTGTATGGTCCATAATGCTTTGATTAAACGGCAACAGTTAATATTGAAAATAAGGGTCTTCAAAATTAACACATACAAAAAGAGGAGCTTCATGGCAATTATAAGCAAAGCAGTTGTGATATATACATATATATATATACGCACATATAAATTCACACGNCACACGCACACATGCATATATATATATATATATATATATATATATATATATATATGCATATATGTATATATATGACACTGAATCCCACAATACATTATAGTTACGAAGCATTAGATCAACATTATTGTTATTTACATTAATCTCTGCCATACGTTTTAAGTTGCTTTGAGCATAAGCGTAGGATTATCTAGCTTGTTTTTCTCAATCTTAATTTTTCCAATAAAGCAACGGCCTAAAGCTCTATATCAAGCTCTATATACTTTATGAGGTCTTCACACAGTATCTGAGTAAGCAGCTATATTCTTTTAGGATGAATACAAGAATTTATCAAATCAAATGAGGATAAGAAAGATGAAATTACATATGGATGCACTAATATTCGCGATTAAACACGAATTATATATCTGTAATTCACTCTGGAGCAACAGCCAAATCAAACTCAGTTTAAATTTTAATAAATAAATGCAAATTTAAGAAAATCATTAAATATTAAAGAAAGTTAGTTTCTGTTTTTTTTTTTTTTGGACACAGTTATAATACGAATTCTTTTTAACATATTTTCGTATATTTTTGGTATAACTTTCATTATCATACTATTTTAGGTTTACAGTTTTAATTTAAATTTAAAAGTTTACCAATCACGTTTCTACCAAAATGAAATGATTTCACAAAATTCATAAGCTTATGTAAATTAAGATGATGCTCAGACGTTGTTATATAAAACGGAAATATCTCTTACTTAAGGCATAAGATTTCTCTAATAGGCAATTGCATCATTTAATTGAAAACCAAAAAAAAAGAAAAAACCACATCCAAAAATTAGTAAAAACTATATGAATATACATAACCGGTAAAAACAAAAAACAACAAGACGACGAAAACTATATTTACCTTCAGCACACATATCATCCAACTATATATTTATATTTACATACAAGTAAGCGTACATGTATATCGATTAGACAAGAGAATTACTTTTTTAAACTCCTATTTAGCGATTGTAATATAGCCCTGATAACTACTTTTTAGCCCACCTAATTTTACCACTATTACGTTGTTGCTTTTACGACTTTCTCTAACAGTGTAAAATGAAAATTTATATAGTTTTGAATCCTTCAATTCTATTATAATTTTTTGAGTAAATTTTGTATGTTTCTCACTTTTTATTTCCAGATTTCACTTATAACGTATAAAATATATAAATCTTCATCTTGATTATCAGAATAGTATTCTCACTCATTACGCTTATGCAAATAATTTAACGAAAGCAAATGGATCCTTTTACCTATTAGTAATTTTTATTAACTAATATTTGTATTTTCTTCTATAAATATATAATTCCTTTTTTTTTTTTTTTTTTATTTTTTTTTTAATTTAGTGCCAATACTTTAAATTTAGATATTTGTTTCGTTGGTTTTATTTATATAAATCAATTTATCTTTCGGTGACAGCAATGTAAAATTAAGGTTGCCATGTTTGATGGCTTACCTGAAAATTGTCTAATAAAAACATCATTGTATTTTAAGTGAAGTTTTCAGGATTGTAACTTGTGTGCTCTCGTTCCGACCGTTCCAAATGAGAAATTCGCAAGAAAAGAATAGCCAGGAATTAATTAGAATAAGCACAGTGAAACACATAAGTATCTAAAAATTGGAAAAATAATCTAAAAGTGAATAGGAGATTGTCCGCATCTGAGGATATCATCAGTAATGGGGAATCCATGTTGGAGACAGAAAATCATTAGATTAATGAGACCCGTCCGCGAAAAGATTTTTCTATTTCCTTATGAAGGTAGGAGGATGAAGGGTGCGTGGAATCTTGTTGTTCACTGCGGAGTCTATCTCATTCAAAGTACATCACTACACACTGCGACTCCAATCCATTTCATAAGTCCCCAGGGCCAGAGCTTATGCCCACGCCAGAAGTGTGTAGTGTATTTATCCAGTCCAGAAAAAATGCTTTGTCAATAATCGAACATGGCCGAAATTTACATGATGATTTCCCCAACTTGCAGATTTTTTTCATCTGTAACAAAAAAATTAAATTGATCTCCTCCGATGCGGCTACGGCACATTCTATAGCCGCCAATGCTTCACTTAACAATCTTTATAATGTGCACATCCCGTCCGCATTTTGTGAAATCCGTGGGGTTGCTTCTATCCGCTCTGATTTCATCGAATTTGAAATCCACTCAAATACCTCCCCCAAAAATCTTCTTAAACTCCTGCAAAGTTGCGAAAGTCATGCGCTTTCAATTCGTATAAGTTTTTCCGGGAATGCTTTACCTTCCCTCGTCTGTTTGGAAGGCATTAACTTCCCGCTTAAACGCTATGTTGAGCCAGTGTCACAATACCGCAGATGTTGGTGATTCCAACACTTGTCCAACATACAAAAAAATCTGCAAATTCAAGAAATACGCAGCAAAACGTCTCAAACCACAAATTTACTCTCTTTCTCAAAGTAGTTATGCGCACCCAAATAATCCAAATTTTTCATTTTCTCTGGAGAACTTTCCCAAGTTACTCCCACCGGCTTCTCAACCAACAATCAAACCACCAAACACTGAGTCTACTGTCTCGGTTCCAACCAAGAATATGGTAACTCCTGAAATCACCACCTTCCCTTCCAATAAAAAATCTTCAAATCTCGAGACGGTGACACCCATCACAAACAATATTCCTCCCGATCACGAAATGATCACTAATTCTACCATTTCCTCTAACTTATCTCAAATCTCTGATCGTATTCAAAAATTACATAATATCACGCCGTCATCTAAATCACATTCTATTGTTAACTCCGTCACACGCTTATCTCGCGACCTTCATAAGAGTATTCTTAACCAACGACCCCTTCGGGTTTGTACTCCTATTCTCTCTCAATCAATAACGAAAATAGCTGAACTTAATTGCACCAACATCCGTAACAAATTAAAACAGCTTGAACAATATCTTCATTGCAATGACATTTCCGTGGCCTGTTTTTGTGAAACTTTTCTTAAGCCTCTTTTTCTATTAAGAATTATAACGTAGTTAGATTTGATCCTATTTCCAACTGCTCTCATGGTCGTGGTGTCGTGATCCTTATATCTAACAAGCTTTTGTTCTCTTACGCTTCTAATTTTGCAATTTTTGTACCTATTGAAGCTTGCAGCTGTACCATTCACACTTTCTTTGGGAAACTCTTGATCATTAGTTGTTATAATCCACCTAGTTGTAATATTTCTGATTCTCCAATTAACAGGTTAATTTCTTTCAGATCCGACATATCTACATCAATATTTGGTGATTTTAATGCTCACAATATATGGTGGGGTAATTGTTTCTCCAATGCAAGTGGCAAACATATTCAAGATTTTCTTGAAAGCAGCAATTTACTTACTAAATAATAGTAATCCTGCTCATTTTGGCTCCGCCTCTTCTCTCATAGATCTTTCGATCTGTAGACCTAATCTAAGTTCATTGGGTACGTGGAGGATCCTTTGCGACACTTTAGGTAGTTCCCACTGTCTAATCGAAATTGGTCTTCATTTGCATGCTGTTATTTCCCCTTTGCCACTCGCATACCCATGTTCCAAAGTATATCAAACCCTCTTCATTTAACAATCCGTAACGTAACATTTCAAATACCATCCAAGCCAATGACTCTTTGGATTATTTCTTTGATAAATTCTCAAAGGGTTCCACTGATGCTCTGAACTGAAAGTTTTCTATAAAATCTTACCCTACTAATCCTTGGTGGAGCACCGCATGCAATTGAATCGCTGTCAAAGTTAGACTCGCTGTAAATAAATGCAAAATATCTCCTTCTAAAACGAATTTCAAATTTTTGACCGATGTTAGAAACGAATATACTTATGTTCTCAGGCCGGAAAAACGTAAAGGTTGAACACAATTTTGTGGAAATGTCAATAGCGAGATGTCAATCTCAGATCTTTGGCGTACAGTGAGAATATTTAGAGTTATCACTTCCTCTCTTTGTTCCGCACCAACACAGCTCCTTAACGGGTTCTGTAACAAGCTTGCTGGACCTTGTGGTGCATTAATCCCCTCTGTATCACTTGATGAGGAACGTAATAATTTTTACTTAACTGACATATCTCTCTCTAAACTCAATAAAGTCATTAGTCTCTCAAAAGACTCATTTGCGGGCTTAAACGGTATTCGTAACAATCACCTTAAAATTTTGAATATTAAAACCGGATTAATTCTACTAAAAGAATTTTTAAATTTTCTAATTACCGACTATATACCCTCTTCCTGGTACGACTTCTAAATTTTACTTTTACACTTTACTTTTAAACTTTAAGAAAAAAGAATAACTCACAAACTAATATTAATTCCTAAGGATGTGTTGCCTTAGTTTTCGCACTTAGAAAAATTTTCGTGCAACTTTCAATTTGGTTTTAAACGTTACAGACCTGCCCAAGACAACATTATCACTTTGTGATCAGCAATAAACTCAGCGTTTGCTAAGAACCACATTCTCATTGCATGCTTTCTGGACATAACCTCAGCGTTTGATTCTGTCAATATTAACATCTTAACTTCTATTCTATTCTTTTGTCTTTGAATCTCCCCACTAAATTCTGTAATTTATTATATAACGTCTTTCTCTATAAGAACATGTTAATTAACAACGATGATGTTGTTGTGCAAAGGAGATTTTTCACACGTGTTCCCCAGGTATCTGTATTGAGTCATCTTTGTTGTAATTTATATATTAACAAAATTTTCAGTTCCCTTCCTGAGAACATCTCAATTTTAGGCTACTTGTGACATATTACTAGCCGGTGTACCTTGCTCTTGTCACGTAACTAATTGTGATAATTGCTGTTGCGCTTGTTGCTGTTGTTGATGTTGCAAATTATCATAATTAGCTATATTCGGTGAAATTTATGATGATAAGGAGGTGGTTGATGATGAAGCGGACCCTAAGCCTACTAATGGCTGAGATTTTGAATTACGTGTCAATGGCTTATGATATTTGACAGCACCTATTGAATGTTGCGATTACCAATAAGCGCGACAGACTCAGCCCCAAAAGAAATTCCTTATAGTGTCAGGCAGTAAATCTGTCTTATCCGCTTTACAATCGCTTCCCTCAAGTAAAACGTACCTTCACATATTAGAAATCAGATCCTTACTTTATAGCCTCAAATCTGATACCTTTTGTTTTCACTTTCTTTAGGTGCCCAGTCAAATGGGCATTGTTAGCAATAACACTGCAGATAAAATTGTGTCTTTCAGGCCATGTAATTGCTCTGATTCCTGCAGATTTGATGGCAATTAACAAAACATTCCGTTCGTTCAGCTATGAAATAATTCACCTTATTATCGTCAATTATGCTCTTTATTTCCACAAATAAATAAAGCCCCTTCGTTTACCAATTGCGGACTCAGAGGTGATATTATTTGTCTTATTAACAGGCCGACATTTAATCACATGAAACGTAATGATCATCTATGCAAAATTAACATACTAAACAACCCTTTATGTACATATGGAGTCTTACTATCTCCTGATCATATCTTATTTGTGTGTCCGAATGTTACCGCTTCTATCCGTCATTCTATACTACGCAAATTGAGTATATGTGTTCTAGGTGATCGCAGCATTCTTGATATTTTACGTTCTCACAATTTAACAGTTAACTTCGCAATCTTTTCTTTTATTAAATCATGTCATTAAGACATATAAGCGTTTACTGCCAATTTAGGAACCTACTCTGTTTTGCACTTTTTTTCGCCCACACCCATCAATGCCTTCATTTAACTTTTTATACTCATATACCACATTACATCTTATATATCGGAATTTACTACTCGATCTTCTGTTCTATCCTACGTGGCGGACGAGTACTATGCGTATTTTAATAAAAACTCTAAAGAAACAAAAATAACGTAGCGGATGTGTAACTCGCAAGATTAAAAAAAATACCTTTAATTAAACAAACACAAAAATAAATAAATAATATTATATTCCAACTCTAACCCCAACTTTACTAAGGCCTAAACAAAGAGCTATGTGTTCACATTAGGCCTTTTTTACGAATCCCAGCGAATTTGGTTATTAATTTGCTGAATAACAGGCGAAGAAGAAGAAATCAGCTGTTCAGCATTAGTCGCAATCGAAAAGCAAAGTTTCAACGTCATACTTTTGCATTCGTAAAAATATCTAAAGAAAAACTTACACTTTACATTACGGGTTTAATGTACATTAAAACTATAAGCCGTATGGAAAAAAGACAGCATTAAAGCTACTTTTCTTTATGTGTCATTCTCATAACTAATTGATGCGTTTGTTTTGGGTGTAAGAATTAAACTGGGGGAATTTCATCATTTCAATCGTGGCTTCTGCTAATATGAGGCGTAATAATTACCCATATCAACCCTTAACCCAGACATCTACCGATAGCAGCAGAGTTGCTGTTTCGCAAGACGCTCTAGAGGAAGAAAATGAACGGTCTGCCGAAGAGTTAAAGCAAAAAATTGGTGCCTTAAAAAGCCTAACCATTGATATAGGGCATGAGGTACGTTATCAAGATAAATTATTACGTGGCATAGACGACGACATGGATCGTACGCATGGGTTTCTGAGTAATACAATGGGTCGCGTAGTGCGTCTGGGTAAAAACACAAGCAGCCGTCACATGTGCTACATGCTTCTTTTTATAGTATTCGTTTTTCTGTTGTTATATGTAGTCATCAAACTAAAATGAAGTCCAAGATATTCATTCAAATAATTGTATTCTATTTTGTAAAGTTTAGGGAAAATGAAGATAAGCAAACGTATTTTTTCACAATCTATTACATTCTGCTTTTATTTTTATATTTGCTGGTAATATATGTATATAAAAAAATTTGGATAAGAACAGAAAGTGTTTTCTTAAATTATGATATTACTTAACAACAGCAAGAAACAATTCTATTAATGTCCATAATATTGACGCTACCAAAATCTTTACACGGTATAATGTTCTATATTTATTTAATTACTTACTTGCTCCGGTTAATCGAAATTCCCCGAACGTGTTCTCAACTATGTCCAATAAGAGACCGGCGACAATTTTTTCTTCACCTAACATAATGTATGGGATGATCATCATTGATTAATTGATATTAATTACTGACTTCAATTTTATTTTCACCTATAGCAAATTCTGAAAGATGTACTGCAGTATTTATTTAATAAGTGTGCTTTTCTCATTCCAGTGAGCGATCTCCTCTTGCAATTTAGTTAAAAATTTTTTTGTGTTTGAGCGCGCATGTTCTGCAATGTAATTGGCTTTTTCTTTTGCGAACTTTACTACTATATACATATATACAGTATATGTATTTATAACTGTATATAATATATATAGCTATAACTCGTGAGATACGGTCTTCATCCCTTTTTTGAATAATTCCATTTCCGAACTTGTCGGTCTGCTTTCCTAACATTATCGAAGGTATTTAGTTCTTTACGCGGCATCGGTAAGTCGTACGCTAACGCCCTTCTGAGAATGAGTGAAACTTGAATGCACAATTTTTCGTTTCTCCATATTCTCGAGGTAACTGATGAGAGGCAAAATTCGTTAAAGCTCCCGTTGTTGGCAAGCTGGCGATTATTTTTGAGTTCTTCCGCTTCCTTTAATATACAACTAAAATGAATGAAAGTGGAAATTATTTCTGTCTACATACCACAAGCCACGTTCCCATAATAATTGACTCAGTTCATTTGCATGGGCGATCACAAATCGCCACTCGGCTATTTCGGTGTTCTTCCAAGACAAATCGAAATTTTCAAAGGCTGTTTTAATCACTTCATATAGGTTTGCGGTAGGTAGTATGCAAGCCGAAATATATAAAGTAATTAAGGCAATTCCAAAAGTCCAATGAACGAATGATTGGAATAAAGTTTTGTGTTTAGAAACTCTCGTAGCTGTCTCCAATACTTTGGGTGGATTTTCGTCGTTATGTGCGAGTGGACAGCATTTGACTAGTTTGTGGCGGATCTAACTCCACCAGTGTTGGATATCAACTTAAGTTGTTGTATCAAATACTGATCTTAATATATTAATATATTGATCTTAATATATTAAGATCAATAACGCATAATCGTAATCGCTTATGCCACCATAAATTATTGGCAGAGTCGGTTAAAAATGATAATACTGGTCTCGATGTTATACAATCAACACGAAAATGTTTTCTAAAGTTTATGATGCCATCACTTAAATTTCGTAAGTCATCAGTGAGATCACGCGATACCGATGGCACTGATACTATATTACGCAGGAAAAGTGCTATTGGTGTTATCAATGGTGATGGTTTTTCGAGGAGGTGGTTTTCGAGTTTCGAGTTATGCGGCAATTAATAAATAGTTTTCATCGCGTCTAGTGCGTATTTGGCCGCTACTACTGCTGTCGCTGGGCTACCATATAATACAATATCAATGACATCGTCTTCATTATCATCTTATAATCATTTCACTTTATTCTATCCTATTATTCTTGTTATATAACGCTTGCAATAAACTTCTTACAGGAATTGTATTTATAAACCAAAAAAAAAAAAGAAAAAAGAAGGAAACCACAACCTTGGTGCGGCATGACTTATATCACTATCCCTCTCATTGTAAGTCTAAAAAGGACTTGTAACGTACAATTTGGAAAGTAAAAGAATTTAATCCATTGATGTAGAAGAGTCAAGTTATTATTATAAGAAGAATCAAGTTATTATTATAACAATATTTTCCCGTTTTTACCATAACGTATCTTATGAGTGCTTACTGCGGTATATTTGAAACATAAGAACTAATTAATGATAAATGATTAGAAAGCTAACTGTGTATAGTTTTTTCTATTGATAAAAGGCTTATTAATTTAAAGCTTCATTTTTAAAGTCGAAACATTGTTTCTAATCGCAGGTGCTAATCCCGGGGAAGACTTACCAAAAAAATCCAAAAATCAAAGGAAATCAATAGAAAATTGTTAATGAATTCTTTAGGGTAATATTTCACGTGAAATTATAATTTTTACATTTTTGAGAAGCCTTATGTAAAAGGAAAGCAAAAGCAGTTGATCTGACACAGAGGAACACCACGAAAGTAAAAGTTCTGCTGCGGTCTACTTTTATATGCCGTGTCAGAATTGATGTGAATGCACTAAATACCAATGCGCAGAACTAGAAGGTAAACAAAATTGCCGCAAAAAAACATGACGAATAAAAAAATTGAGAAATCGAACGGACCACTTGAAGTTATCGGCATCCATGAAACTGGAGTCGTTGTAATTTCGAAAGCAACACTTTTTTAATACCCATCACCCAAGCAAGATGGGTAAATTTATTTTGCCAAAACATTTGCAACGCCCATTCTTGATCAGCATCAAGTTCTGAACCGGTATAAGCATTTTCCCTCTGTGTAACATCTGTTGTAAGCATTGTTCTGGCCATAAAAATGAAGCTACCGACATCAAATTTGGACAGGAACATTGGAAGTTCTTGCGCGCAGGTTGGTGTTGACAATGGGCCCAATCTTTCAAAGGACACACCTACGGTACTACGTAAACTGGGAACAGCGTTACTTTTCGAAAGGAATAAAAAATTGGTTCTTTGTTCGTTACTCATAAATTTTAACATATATATATACAAAAATTTCACGAATATTTTGTGCGCAATGCTGTCGTACCTTGCAGAAAAATAGAAAAAATAGACAACGCCTATTCAATACTGTAATATATCAAAATTTTATTTTTTTTCAATACCTTTATAAGGCGCAGAAACAAGGTTAAAAAACCCAATGAAGTACATAAATTTTCGTCCAGTTTCGCGTTAGCGAAAATGAAGATATCGCCTACAAATTTGCAAAAGAATTTGGAAGTGAGCTAAACTTTTCAAAGAACATGCCTACAACGCCCACAGACCTATACGATAAATATTTTTAGCTGCGCCCACTCCATATTACAGAGCATAAAAATGTAGTACTTTTACTTTTTTTGTCTTTTTTACGATAATATGATGGGTGTAAAAGTTTCGGTCACACCCGAATATAATTTTCTTACTTATGTTTTATTTGCATATACATATATGTTTTATTTAGAATTAAAACACGAACGGTTCAATCACACACGCTTTTAATGTGGATGCCTCCGTTATCTTCACACATTTTCCTCATTCCTTTTTAACAGACACTATTCGAGTCGCAAAGAAAAAACTTTGCCTTGCATTTCTTTCTTAAAGTGCTGAGTACAATGACGGCTTTTCACTTTTTGTGTCATACACGAACTGTCAAAATAAAATTGATTGCAGATTATAACGGTGCTTCTTAACCGAGGTATACTTCGGGAATTTCCAGAAGGTCCGTTTCCAAGAAATTTATAAATAAGACAAAAATAGTTAGATCTTCGTGTTTTTAACCAATTATTTTATATTAGTTCTCGGAAATATTGGTTAACAATTGATGAAATCGTGGATTTAATCGGTAAGAGCGAAAAAAAAGGTCAGCACAGTGATGCGGTGAATTCCCGGAACGTTTCACTTGACTTCGAACCCGATTATTTACTTCACATTGTACGCTTCTTCGGCGGACTTAGCTTCGTTACGCTCCGCGTTTTACGTTTGCCTTATCACTACGATTCTGCGGCAAGTGTTTTTCGGTAGGACCTGTTGTTCATCTCTAAAAATTTGTACTGCCTCTGTTATGCCTATTCGTCTGAAGAGTAATTTTTAGGGACAGCGACTATGCTAAGCCAGTCATCGCCTATCCGTAATAAAAGAACATTGTCTATATAATTACGAACTTACTGTTTGGATTATACAACGCAACTGAGAGGTCGCCTGTGTTTTGTATCGTATTTTTATAGCTACCACCACCTACTGTACCGTTCCAATATTATGTATAGCTACATTCATCCCCGAATGCAAATTATTCTACGTATGTGTTATAATAAAGCTGTGCAAGGTGTGTCTGATTAGTGAAAATACCTGCAAGATCAATATGTGTGTAAGCATACATCAATAAAACTTATGTTCATGTCGAATATTGATGCTATGTATATTATTTCGTAAAAGTATGGTTATATGAGTAAAGATAACTGTTGTAATAAATGCGAATATACGTTATAGCAGAGTTTAGGCAAGCAGAAGAAACACCATATTGCAAGTAATATGTCTGTAATAAGCATGAGAATGTAAGTGCATGTACATTAATAAACAAGTGCATATTCAAGCATATTTATAAAAAAATAAAAATGTATGTTTATAAGAAATAAAAATGTATACAGGTTTATAAGAAATTAAAAAGCATGTTTATAAAAACAAAATACATGAGGACAACAAAAATGTATACTAATATGAAAAAACAAAAGTATATGTTTACAAAAATATGTAAACAAAAAAGACACATCGTATACTCATATCCGTATATATCGTAATCATAATTCCGGATATATATTTAATGTAATCAAAACACGCATATACATCAAAATCAGCAACTCAATGTATATAATTTAAAAAAAGAAATACACGTTTATAAACAATACACGCATACCGAGAGTCAATAAAGATATATATGTATATAATCACCATAGGTCAAAGTAGTGATCGGCACAACAATAGCCGTATCATAATACATAATCATAAGACATTTGACGGCCGGGTCGGACAGATACACAGACTTCTAAACGAAATTATTGGCGTGGAGTTTTAGTGTTCTGGACAACGGACGACAAATGGCTGGAGTTACGGATAGACAAATTGAAGGAAGGGACATACCTTTAGTGAGAAAGCAAAATGTTTCCTTACAACGTATTTATATGTAGTTGAACACGCACATAGTTTGCTTTATATCGTATCGAAGCGATTTTCGGCAAACATTTAAAATTTCTGCTTGTTTCGCCACTGACAGGCAACACAGTGGCATAAAAAGAAGCAAAGTTTTGTTCACATTTGTTTGTGGGCGTCCAAATCCAAAAAATAACAGCTGATCCTTCTCTTTGATAAATTATCAAACAAACCCACTATTGATGAAATAATGACTCGCTTTTAGCTAAACGGGTGCATGAACCACAAGCCATTAAAAAGATTTGCAGAGAAGGAAATGGGACACAGCCTGAAGCAAGAACTCACACTTGCTTGAATAAACAAATCCCGTTAAAGGGAATAAAGTCCGTTAGTTTTTAATGAATTTTTTAAATTGACAAAGCTGACAATTGTATTATTTCTTGAAACAATAGATCTACGCCTTTTCGTCGTCCCGCCCGTTTAACTCAACGCCGGAATAGCGGTAAGGACTGTCCTAACAAGTTATATACATTAGTTACTCATGATCTGGTGACCGCATTGAAAAATTTGCAAAATCTTAAGATGACCTCCATTAAAACGAGGAATAAGTTCAACAACATCAGAAAAATGAACGCTAAGGATCGACAAAAACTAAAAACTTATTAAACTTAATCCA
Organism: Glossina pallidipes; assembly: GCA_000688715.1. NCBI lineage: Eukaryota > Metazoa > Arthropoda > Insecta > Diptera > Glossinidae > Glossina > Glossina pallidipes. The sequence continues at coordinate 2,216,312 of KK499772.1, read as the reverse complement.
TTCATCAAAGCAAACAACAAAAAAAGAGGATGTAGTACCAGAAACAGCTAAATAAGGGGATGTTGCAACGTTTTGTTCAAAAAAGTTAGAAGAATGACAAATAAAAAAGAAATGGTTTTGTTTAGAAATTTTGCAATATATCGCAATATGAACTTTTTATACAAATTTTTTTAAAGAAATTAATGTAAAATGATAAAAATCATTAATTAGATATGATTTATTAAAAATCATGGAAAAGTTGGATCTTCAAAGATACATTGGAGGAACAGTTAAAGAGAAAATTACAGAAGGAAATCTACGATGCCATCATCAACACTACTCTTCTATGGACATTCTAAAATCTGCTTCGGAACAGAATATCAATTCAATACATTACTTTATTAAAATTGCTAGGCTCAATATCTATTGTACGTTTTTATAAATTAGAGCCGATAGCCTGTGTGCTCAATATCTTGTTTAGTCTAAGAATTTATTTCATTAGTCTAAAATTTTAATAATAATAATAATAACAATATTAAAAATTTAAACACAAGTGCGTTTAAAATAAAACTATTAAAACAAGTAGGAACATTATAGTCGGACAAGGCCGTCCTTTCAATACCCTCCACTACATTATGTGCAACAATTCTTATTTTTATTATGGCATACAGAAATTATATCTTGTTTCTAAATAAGAGCAAATTTTTCAAGTGCGTATTTATGAGGAAGCGGGTCAAAAACGCAACCTAATATAGTACAAGTTTAATTCTTACATAGGGCAGGACCCAAAAATAGACTGGTCCAAATTTTGTAGAATGCGTTTTTGTGCAAAATTACCACAATATTATGGGTCGATTTTTATCACTACATATTAAAACATAGACTTTTCTGCTCTACAAAGGTTTAATTTTCGGGAAATCCTTATTAGAGTAGGATCCAAAAAATAAACCGAGGGGGCCCAAATTTGGTACATTTAATTTTTTTATATTGATTATAATACTCATAATGAAGCATTGAAAATTATACCTTTTTGTCGAATGAACTTCAGTTTGCGTTATATGAAAGGGGGTTCAAAAATTGCTCCAGCCGGTCTAAAGTTCTTATACCAATTTAGAATGCACAAATACTACTACTTAGCCACTTTTGCCGAGAAATTTTGAAAATTGCAGAATAGGGCTTTATATAAGGAGTAGTCGAAAAAGTGGACCGATCCGAACCATTTTAAATAGCGTTCGTCTTTGGGTCAGAACACATCACTTTACCAAATTTCATCGAAATATCTCAAAATTGTAATCTGCAGCTTTAACACAATTTAAAATGGACAGATGTTAAACAGACAGAGAGGTTTAGAACAATTCAGATTACCATTCTGAATCAATCGGTTTAATAAAAGGCGGGTCTATCTTAGGCCCTTCTGCCTGCTACGTACAACCGCACTAAGTTATTATACCCTGTACTACGAGGGCTGTAGGGTATAAAAATGTTGATTCGCATGGTTACGATGAAACAGACGGCGGGAATCGTGTGTCAGAAAGTTAACTACTTTAGGGTTGTTTTAGAAATTATAGTTTCAACTTTCTTTAAATATTTTTGAGAGTTTATAAATCTTTAGTTTATACACTAAAAATTTGAAATTTTTAAGCATTTTTCAATTTATTTCATCTAGAGAAACATTAGTTATTATTTGTTGGTTTTTGGCAAAAAAAAAGTTTGCTTCTTCTCTCTGTCTCTTCGTTCAGCATGAATGATAACACTATACAAGCTTTACACGAAGTAAGCAAAAACGAATATTGACTTTCGCCTTTGTCGCGAACGCACGATAACTAAAGACACGTGATTGATTAGAAGAATAACAGGATCATGTGGTCGGTTACAGTGCTATATAATCCTTGATAGTAACATACCTCCAATAGCAATGTCATAGCATGTCATTTATTAGATCTCTTCACGGACTCTGACGTTTTGAGTTAATTATAAATGAAAACATATGATTAATACAATTTACGAATATGTCAATGTTTACAGTTACAACAGAAATCGAGACGCTCTCTTTGCTCCTCCAGGGCTTAGTCTCAGCTTGTAGGCCTATTTTCGTGAAATTGTAGTGCCATCGCAGTTTCGCACATTACGTCTGCAATGATTATGTGAATTTTTGCAGTCGATTAATGAAAATACGCCATCTTTCTGTTCAGTGTTGTATCTGTGTAAAGCGTGTTAAGCAAAACCAACAAAACGGTATTAAAAGGAAAAAATTGCGATTTTTTGCAGGCAGGCATATATTTTCGATCCACAAAAAACTTCATAACGATAAATTAGAAAAAAGTTGTTGTAAAAATCTATATTAACGATTATTTGCACTTTAATGAAATAAGATTATTATGGCCTTTCAGATATAGTAAAACATATGTTCCCCTGCAAAGGTTTACAGTTTAATTAAAAAAGTACAATTGTGAAACGAAATTTATCTACCGTATGTATGTGTAAAATTGTTTGCACATATGTGTTCTTCATAATTGTGCAGAGGATCTTACGAAAAAAGTAATTTCCAAAATAAAACGCCCATATCAATAGAAGTTGTTTTACTGTCTACTCTTATAAAAAACTAAATATTGAAAACAAGTTCAATGTTTATGCTGTTTTGAAGAGTGTGAAGAAAAAACCGAAAATTGCATTTTCGAAATATTTAGCCTGTGGCCCCTGTTGGTATTTTGGTTTTGTTGGTTTAGAGAAAAACGCGAAGGTAATGTATTTAGTTTATACACGTAAACACAAAGATAACTGTTTATTTCATTTACTTACCATACTGGTACACAATTTATTGATTATGTCGGGAATGTCGGGATGTTAATTAGTCAGCTCATATATCACAATATTAAGGTCATGAAAGGCTTTCTGGTTTGGGCAGATGTCCCAGTTTTTCTATAAATAAGTAAAAATATATGATGAAACTCTTATATATGTTTTTAATCTATTTCGTGACGTTTTCTTTTTGATTATTAATTTAGTTTTAAATGTTCATAAAATAATATTGCTATAAAAAATTGAAGTTTATTTTGTAGATCTGTGCAATAACATATATATTTTAGCTGTAGTTGAAAACAAGATTTTTTCGTTTCAAGCTGCTTGTAATTAATTTAACTTTTTACGATTTATAGTGAGCACTGCTTAAAATCTAATTGTTGCAGATAGACGCCGTGTGGGGTTGGGCTTCTGCCCCTCTACGTTTTGGGGCAAACAGAATGGGTGATCCGCTGCTGCCGGGTGCTATAGGTGGCGCGGGTGCGACGACTGGTGGTGCTGTCGATCGGCCACCATCGCCAGCCCGTTTATCACACACCTCCGAAAAGCATCCCAAAGTTACTCTTTCTGAACTAAATATGTTACGTCGTCACCGTGAATTATGCGATGTTGTTTTAAATGTTGGTGGTCGAAAAATATTCGCTCATCGTGTTATTCTTTCCGCCTGTTCACCATACTTCCGTGCCATGTTTACTGGTGAATTGGAGGAATCACGTCAAACGGAAGTTACCATACGCGACATAGATGAGAACGCTATGGAACTACTCATAGATTTCTGCTACACTGCTCATATAATTGTTGAAGAATCAAATGTTCAGACACTTTTACCGGCCGCTTGTTTACTTCAATTAGTTGAAATTCAGGATATCTGCTGTGAATTTCTCAAGAGACAATTAGATCCAACCAATTGTTTGGGCATACGAGCGTTTGCCGATACCCACTCATGTCGCGAATTGTTGCGAATAGCAGATAAATTTACACAACACAATTTTCAAGAGGTCATGGAAAGTGAAGAGTTTTTATTGTTACCTGTTGGGCAACTGGTGGATATAATATGTAGCGATGAATTGAACGTAAGGTCAGAGGAACAGGTTTTTAATGCCGTAATGTCCTGGTTAAAATATAATGTGGCTGATAGACGTCAACATCTAGCTCAGGTAAGTTATTGGAAAAGTCAAACATTTTGTCTTCGAAAATCAAGCATATTGTATTTTCTTCCTAGGTCTTACAACATGTACGTCTTCCTTTGTTATCGCCAAAATTTCTTGTGGGCACGGTAGGCTCCGATTTATTGGTGCGTTCCGATGAGGCTTGCCGAGACTTGGTGGATGAGGCCAAAAACTATTTACTGCTTCCACAAGAACGACCTCTTATGCAAGGACCACGTACCCGTCCACGTAAACCTACACGACGCGGTGAGGTATTATTCGCAGTAGGGGGTTGGTGTTCAGGTGATGCCATTGCTTCGGTTGAACGTTTCGACCCACAAACAAACGATTGGAAAATGGTGGCACCGATGAGTAAAAGGCGTTGTGGTGTCGGTGTAGCCGTTTTGAATGATTTGCTTTATGCTGTAGGCGGCCATGATGGACAGAGCTATTTAAATAGCATTGAACGTTATGACCCTCAAACGAATCAATGGTCTTGTGATGTAGCACCCACAACTTCGTGTCGGACTAGTGTCGGCGTAGCAGTGTTGGATGGATTTCTGTACGCAGTTGGTGGCCAAGATGGTGTCCAATGTCTTAATCATGTAGAGCGCTACGATCCCAAGGAAAACAAATGGTCCAAAGTAAGTTTATAAGGAACTTTTAGGCTTCCAACTGAGAAGTAATCAACTTCCAGCAGCCCCAGTTTCGTGCCTCGACACTTTATCAAGTTTTTAATACCCACCACTGAAGGATGGGGTATACTCATTTTGTTTTTTTTTTTTTTTTTTTCATAATGTATATTATATATATTCTTGATCAGCGTGGAGTTCTGAATCGATTAAGCCATGTCCGTCCGTCTGTGTGGTGTTTGTTGTTGGCACTCTTCTCATCGCAAAAATGAAGATATCGACTTCAAATATGGTGGAAACATTGGAAGTGTTTGCATATTGGTTGGTTTTGAAAATAGGCCAAATTGGGCAGAGTAAAAGTTCGCAGTAAAACATAACTGAACGCAACTCCGTTTTTCTTAATAAACATTTGTGGGTCTTTGGTCGCCACTCAGAAATTATAAAACTACAAGGCTGAAATTTTCCATATTTACTTTACGAAACACTTTACTCTGTACATGTAAAAATGGAAATAATCGGCCGCGCTCACACAAAGTTACGAGTGATTAAATCTTATTTTTTCACTTTTTTGAGGTTTTATGCCTTTTTATCATAACGCAAACAATGAAGATATACTATCTGCCTAAAAATGGGTTAATTTTAAAATGAATATGGTAGACGCCGCATTTAATTTTTTCTTAATAATACCAACAATATGGGTAACAAAAAAAATATATATAACAAATATAACTTTCTTACTTGTTTATTGTATTTTCAGTTTTTTGAATAACATTGCAATAGGTTTATATTTAATGATGATTTGTTATGATTAATTAAGGTGGCACCTATGACTACAAGACGATTAGGGGTAGCTGTAGCCGTTTTAGGAGGCTACCTTTACGCTATAGGTGGTTCTGACGGCCAATGTCCTTTAAATACAGTAGAACGTTATGATCCCAGGCAAGTTAAGCTCTGCATAATTTCGGTAATCTGCGACTAATATTCCCTTTTTTCTTTAAAATCAGACAAAATAAATGGTGTGCTGTTAATCCAATGTCAACACGCCGCAAACATTTGGGTTGTGCCGTTTTCAATAATTATATCTACGCCGTAGGCGGTCGAGATGATTGCATGGAATTGTCGTCAGCTGAACGCTATAATCCACACACGAATACTTGGAGTCCTATTGTAGCAATGACTTCTCGACGTAGTGGAGTAAGTTGATGAAAAAAAAAAAACAATTATAATTTTTACTATATTTGCATTAATATTTCCCGCAGGTTGGTCTAGCTGTGGTCAATGGTCAATTATACGCGGTAGGAGGTTTCGACGGTTCAGCATATCTGAAAACTATAGAAGTCTACGATCCTGAAACAAATCAATGGCGTCTTTGTGGTTGCATGAATTACAGACGTTTGGGTGGTGGTGTGGGTGTTATGCGTGCACCGCAAACTGAAAATTATATGTGGTAAGATAATTTAAAATGTATATGTAACCTTAAAAAGTGGAGAGATTGAAGTCTTAAGCCTTTTATTTGATTTGACAAACCTAAAATGTACCCATAATTAATTCTAAGTTAGTTCGTTTATGTTCTTGTGTCCTTCCGTCCATTTCTCTATTTGTTATATTTTCGATACAAAGGTAATTGAAGAGAAACTTGACACCGCCGTTGTTGGAATACCGCACGGGTTAAGCCCAAAATCACACATACAGTAAATGAAAAATCTTCAATGAAAAAGAAAAGTGAAAATGCATATTGTCTTATCAAAAAACCCGCAGTTTATTAATTAATATTGATTTGAAATTTAGACGAAATATCGCAAGAACGACATGTCTATACCAATCAGAAAACTATAAGGTATATAAAATGGGCAGAGGATTTAAACCGAATGTCTTGCCTATGTAATCACTTACAAGAGACTGGTAAATTGTAGATAAAATTGTATCTAAGCCGTATATAAACCCTTTTTTATTATTACTTATTGCATTGAAATAACAAAAATTGACTCCAAGGCGATTATGGCTTTATTGGCGGATTTCACTTATTTATTTTGTTTTCTTTTCATATTTTAGGATTCGCAAAGACTCTGTTGTTTGATTAGGCTTGGATAATGACAAGGAGGTTATGTTGAATAAATTCTTTTGAATGTCTTATCAAAAATGGGAATCGAGAAACACGCAATGTTGTTTTATTAAACGAAAATCCTAAAAAAAAACCCCTTTCACTAAATGTTTGTTAATGTTGCAATTTTCGAAAAACTTTAGAAATAACAAAGGGAAGAGAACTAGAAAATGTTTATTATGTGCACATTTTAATCACGGAAGCAGTTTAAAAGCCAAATTTTTAACAATAATACTTATAAATCATTTCAAAATGAATTTAAAAAACTTCTAAAATCAAAGTAAGCGTCCCTAGAATTAAAGAAAAAAAAAAAAAAAAAACCACGAAACAATCAATTTAGTTTACATAGTTTTTCGATTACAGACGGCAATATAAGGGACTCCGTCGTATAGTTAATAGGTTCACGATAATTATGTTAAATTTAACTAGGAACATGAACCGAATCATAAACATTTAAAAAACATGCCATTTGTTTGTAAGAAGTTCGAATTTCATTATTGTGTGTTAAATTTATTTTGATAATTGTTTTTTATATAGAATGCATGGATGTGAAAAAGAATCCTTTTAGTCTTTAAAAAAAAAAACCACTACAAATTTTAAAATGTTTTTCGAAAACTTATAATTTCTGAATAGTTGCGCTTCTTTTATTTTATACTATAAAAATTATACATTTGTAATAAAAAAAAAAAAATCTTAATTGAAGTTAGATTTTTTAAACATATTTCGTTTTTTCTTTTTTTAAGTAATTTTTCGGTTTTTACGGATTAAATATAAATGTTTAATTAATTCTTTATCGCTGTTTTTAGGCTAATTTTTATTTGCTAAGGTGCTAAGAACTAAAATTGTATTAGACTTATATATGAATTTAAAAGAAAAAAAAAAAATGCGTTTAAGTAAAAATGGATAGTATGTGTAATAATTGTAAAAACTGAGACGAAAACATAAACATTTATTGAAATACATAAACACAAACATAACTACAGTTACAGAGCTGATCCAGAATGTAAACGTTTTATAGTTTATTAAGAAAAGAACAATTATGAATTATATAAATTATTAACTAATTATAGTCTATAATAGAATGTAACATGTGCAAAACAAAACAAAGAGAAAATAAATAAAAACAAAAAACAAAAAAAACAAAATTTAGTTTGATAATATTAATGAAATATACAAAAACAAAAATATTCAATATAAACCATATACAATTGTTTTATTATTTTAAAAATTTGCAAAAAAAGCTAAAATTTTAATGTTTTAATAAAATATTTACACTTTTTTTTTTGTAATTGATGACGTTTTTGCGTTTTTTGAAAGCAGTGAAATGGAATTTACGGGTGACATAAAACCATTTATCAAATAAGTGACCCTTCATAGAATAATTAATGAAGTATATTAGCCACGTTCAAGGAAATGGGATCTCAATAGTTATGAAGTGTGACACGTTTCATAAATTTGCTGATGTCATTGATATCAGTTAAGTGAAAGCCGTTTAAACCAATGAAAGGAGCAGTGCTCAGAAGGCGATATGAATATGGAAGTTGAAAAGGAGTGAAATAAATAGTTTACAGTTATAAAAAATAAAATATATTTTACAATCAATATATCAACAAAATATCTCAAAAATTGTCAGCTGTAAGTCGAACAAAAGAAAACAAGACGGCCAGACAAGTTTAGATCGATTCAGAAACTGGTCCTAATTTACTAGTATAACAGAAAAAATGGTTCTAGCTTAAGCCTCCCTATCTTAAGCTACATTCATCTGCCAAAAGTTGATATATTCTATACTACAGCTATTAGTGTAGGATATAAAAATACAAAACTAAACTGAACTTTTAGATAAAGATATGAAAATGTAAATCATATATATATATATATATATATATATAATGAGTGTGCATATATAATTATATAGTTCTTATATTTTATTTTGTAATACATTTATCGTAATCTCTATTTTTGTTAACAATTTATTATTATTATCATAATAATAATCTTCTGTTCTTCTTCTCTTCTTCTTGTCCTGTTTGAAGACCCCCTTGAGTTAAACTATTCTTGGTTCCATTGATGCGTTTTTCGTTTTGACCTATAACCTATTCGATTAGTAAATAAAGTAATAAGTAAGACTTAGCTTATTATTATTTTCCGCTCCACTGCATACCATACATATATATATATATATGTACATTCGTACAATGTGTTGCAATCGTGGTTACGACCTCGAAACTTTTTCATGAGAACAGTAACATAAATCTGATCACAAACCTTTTTTATCCCTTTCGTAATGTGAAATGCGAAAATTGTTAAGATCTCATTATCAATCTGCGTACGATTACAAAAAAATCTCTTTTTCCTAAGTTAGAATTTCAGCATTATTGGGTTTGTGAAAATCGAGCGTCCATTAATATTTGCTTTAAGTTCAAAATTAATCTAAATTGAGCAAAGTATTCACGAATAATTCGGAAAGTAAAATATAAATAAGGGGTTGGAGGTATTTGGACACAGATTTGAGTTTGCGTCAGTTATCTAAAAGTGATAGATCGAGACAACGTTTTTTCCGTTTTTCGGTTTTACTTGCTTAAATAATTCGTACTAAATGGAATGTGATTCCTTTCTTGATTATGTTATGACGATAATTTGAATTTATATTTTAATAATGCAGATAAGCGCAAGTGGAAAGACTGATGTCATTACTAAAATGCAATTTAAATGTAAATGAAAATAGTTGAAGTCCCTACCACCTGCATACGATCCAAATGTGAGATCGGATCAAATATGAGATATGACAAGGAAAGCGAAAAGTTGAAGAAAGCCTCGACGCGCAAGTTGTATATAATTACTCTGCTGCGATTGCTGGTGCTGCTTCTGTTGCTGCTGCTTTTGATGCTGTTAGCACTTAATAATAAAATTGATGCAAGAAATAAAGAGTAACAAATTTTTGATATCAATAGCAACGCACATTTAAGCTCACATCGGTATATTATTATCGAACAAATAAATGAATGCACACATAGAAGTGATGGCTCTCTCTGCATTAACTAACAACAATTTTTTACTCGCCTGTCGTTTGCAAACAAGACCTCCTCAGTTTTTACAAGATTCGGTCTGCGTTAAAATCAAGTGAAAACCAAAATCAAACCAAACAGTTTATATGAGATCATGAATAAGAGAGGAGCACGAATAACCGAGTTCGGTTGCGAATTTCATTTTCAAAGAGCAGAAACTGATGGACAAAAATAAAAAAATAATAATAATAAATTAAAAAAAAAAAAAAAACATTTAAAACAAATAGTGTTTTCATAATATGAGATGAAAAAGTAATTGAAAGTGTGACGAGATAAATTAACAGTCTATGATCAAATAAATGCACGTATGTACAGTATGTATAGCTATGTACGCTTCGCATATGCAAACATTGTTGCAATTGCTTGTGTGTTTGGTGTAATTTTTAAAAAATAAAAGTGTTCGAAAATTGCAAAAGTTGTACTTAAATATATCTATATATATATATATATATATATATATAGAAAAGAGAAACGCTTCCAGTCATTTTATCAATCAAGAGATATCAATCAACTATAAATGCTTCAATTGCCATTGTTATCAATAAAAGTAAATTGTCTCTATATATATATCCGAATAGCAAATAAATAAGCGGCAAAACTGCTAAATAAAAACCGGAAATCTTACGTTCAGACATCACGCACGCATACTAATCAGGAGCATATAGCTTTCATCATTATAATGACAGACTACCGTAGCAATAATAATAATAATAATAATAATAATAATAATAATAATAATAACAATGACATTTGAATAACATGTTGATTAAGTAAAGTACAATGTTGTCGATTTGACATTGGTAATGTACTTAAAAGCGAGCAAAGCAACGATTAGGCGTCCTATCAAACATATATATATTTCTGCACTTTGCATTTGGAAAATAAATTCTGGTAAGAGGGTTAAAGTTATAAACTATAAATTTAAATAAACCGGTTATGGCTATACAAAAAAAAAAAAAAACAAAAACAAAAACGTCCATATATATATATGTATATAAACGTCCATATATATATATGTATATATGAAACATTAAATTATAAAAGAAAATCTTATTTTCTTGTTAGGTTATTTATTTATTTATTTATTTTTTTGCTTTCTTTCTTATTCGTTTATATACAGACACAAGTGAACGATAAACGAAATTTACCTCTTTTTCTTTTATGCAACGTCTACGTCGCAGTCTTTCATTATTAATACATTTCTTCATCTATTTCGCTTAATTCCTCATAAACACTAACAAACACTGTCTGCAATACTTCAAATATACCTTCATATATATTATAATTAAGGTAAATGTAGCCAAAAAACAAATAAACACATTACAGTCGAACAAAGCCTGCCATTAAATACCCTACATCAGTTCGCCTAATATAATATATATATGGGTTACGTCTTCGCGTCTCGTATACTCGCATATAGTAAAAATCAAACTTCATTACCATTTGAATGCCAAATTTGGTAATTCTGTTAATCTTCGTTTATTTCCGATATGAAAGTGAATAAAGTTAGGTTGTGCTACCATAAACAGGCTGGCTTGCCAAACGTTCTTTGTAAGCTGACTTATGTACTTCAAATGCACAATAGGAATTTTATATGCCAAATCCCTATTCAGGGCCAAGTTCCATAAGAGAATTCACAAGATTTGAGTTTCATATAAGGACCTATTTCCCAAAATATTGTTTTCTACTAATTTTTGCCGAGAAACACCAAGCATCGCGATTGTTTACATATGAAAATTTTTTTTCAAATGCGAGCCTTATATGGGCAGAGGTCGTAACATGGATACGATATAATCTATTTGCAACAGGGTTCGTCCTTGGATCAAAACATTTTAGTGTAGCGAATTTTGACAAAAAGTTGAATCGGTCTGAAGCACTTCCTGGTGTAACGCATAGGCTTAAACACAAGCAGTATATATATACATAAAAAGGAAAAGTAGCTAGTTCTTGCCAGAGAAATTTTACCTTGCGTTCCTTCCAACATAATATTAAGTCTTTCGGCCACTTGTACAATAGAATCCCGTAATGATAGTCGAAAATTAAAAAAAAGTATGTATTTCAGATACGCGACATTAATGGAAGATAAAAAAAAGTTAGAAGAGATAAAGTAAGGTCAGCCGTCGAGTGTTATCCTATCAGCCAGTCATTACAAGGTGCAACACGACTTTATTATTAAGTGGTTCATGAAGGATGGCTGTATAGCTTATATTTGAAATTTACTCGATTTTCGCTATATATCTGCCTAAAGACTGAACACCTAATATCATTTTGCCTTCTCTAAGAGAAGTAAGTCGTTACATATTATAGTCGGGTAAAGTCGACGAATAAATATCATACACTACTTCGTCTAATGCAATTCTTTCTACATTTTCGTAATATATATCAAAAGTTATGCCTTGTCCCCATGCACAGACTTACTTTCTGCAGGAATGGTTATGTAGAAGGGGGTTCAAGAAATTTCCCCATTCATTCTACATTTTTTATATATATTTAGTGGAACGAAACACTATCGAGAAAATTTGAAAATGTGCGACTTCGTTTGATCGAACGACTTTTCGAAATTTAAATGGGAGTGGTCGCAAAAATGGTCCGATCCAATCGATTTTCAGAATTATCCGCCTTTCGTCAGAATATCTCGAAAAATTTCGCCTGTGAGCACATGAATAGATATTAGACGGAGAAACGGACCGATAAACTTCAATCGCTACGCATACTTCTGTTCAAACTTAATGTACCCTTTACTACTGGTTGTGTAAAGTATACAATTGACGTCAAATTGGTTGCGAACATCGGCCATAGAATCGTCGCATTTTAATTAATGGAAAAAACAATCAATGGTCCGCAGAAAATACTGTTGTAAAGCTGCAATTAAAGGGCAATCGGATGAAAATTCAAGGCGTCGACGATATGGTAAGTTCGAAAACCCTGGCGTGTAAAGTTTTAAAAATGAATTTTGGAGAAAATGTTATTATATACAGCTGGGTTGGGTTTGAATGCTTTTATGCCCAGGATTGTGTCCAACGTTTTTTTCATTCCCAATTACTTTTCATGCACGCACTTGTGAGATTATTCAACGTATGCAAGATATGTGTAACGCGACTTTACGACTATGTTCGAGAAATCTACTTTGTGAACCTTCAAAATCGGCGGACTGCGGTCATGTCAGCTGATCGCATTCATTATGTCATGCGCCATTTATGATAAAGAGCATATTAAGTTGATGCATATAACACTGAGGAGCGCCGAAGACAGACCCGCCGTTTATTGTATTGAGCCTCTTTGTCCGTCAATTTGTTCAATTGCCCGTTTGACGTCTGTCCGCGTATCCTTGTGTACAATCTGCAGATGGCAGTTTCTAAGATATTTCGGTGAAATTCGGTACACTGACGTGTTATGGCCCATGGCGCTATTGAAAATGGTATGGATCGGACCACTTTTTCGATCACTCCCGATATAGCGCCTTATTTTGAAAAGTCGTTATGTAAAAAAAAATTGTAATTTTCAAAATTTCTTGAAAAAAATCACTGAGTAATAGTACTTCGGCATTGTTAATTGCTGCGAAAAATTTGGACTGGATGGAGTAGTTTTATAAAGCCACTCTCATGTAATCGTTTCTACGAAAACTGAATCTTTATTAGGCAAAAAGGCAAAACTCTCAATATTACTTGATTGCAAATTGGCCATTAATAGTAATTTAAAATAGAAAATCAACTTTACCGAATTTGGACCATGTAGGTCTATTGTTCAGATTCCATTCCACATAAGCATTCTTACGAAATGTAAATCCGTACATTGTTAATGTTTTATGATGAAAATTTGTCCTCAATAGTAATTTTACATAAAAATTAACCGGAGTAGACTTGAACCACGTGGATTTATCTCTTAGACCCCATTCCTTATAAGGTTTCCCGTGAATAGTAAGTTATTTAGAAAAAGTTTTAATTTTTAATGATTTATATGATGAAAATTGATTCATAGTAGCAATGTAACAAAAAAACAAGTGAGAACACTATAGATGGACTAGGCCGACTATTAAATACTTTGCACCACATTGTCTGACATAATTCTTATTTTCGTCGCAGAACACGAAAATTATACCCTGTTTTATATGAATTTACTATTACGGAAGTATATATTAAAAATTACATCCCTTTGCAAATAAAGTCTTACTTTGCCTAAGAATGATTGTGCACAGGAGGCTCAAAAATTGAAGTACGTGTTCAAAATTCAGCGCAGTTAATTTTTATATCAAATTACTATTATGGGTTAATCTCGATCGTAACATATTAAAATTTGGACATTTCTGGCATATAATCAATAGACAATTTTTATGAAAATCCTTATATTGGGTCAAAAAAATTGGTACAATTGATTTTTTTATCTCAAATTACTGTGATGATCTGATTTCCATTATAAAGCATTGAAAATTAGGCCGTTTTGTCATATGAACTTCAGTTTTCGTTATATGAGAGGAGGTTCAAAACACTTCCCGAATGGGTCGAAAGTTTTCACATAACTTTAGAATCCCGAAATATTACCGCTTAGCTACTTTTTTCAAGAAATTTTGAATATTGCAACCTTTCAAAGTAGGTCGTTATATAAGGATTCTTGACCTTGCGTCAAAACACGTCAGTGCATCAAATTTCACCAAAATATCTCAAAAATAGCAACCTTTAGCTTAAACACAAATTTACATGAACAGACATCAGACGAACAGACAAGCTTAATTAAAGGTGGGTCTGCGCCAGAAGTGGTGTATGGTATAATTAACGGTGGGAAGTTTAGATCACATAGGTATATTTTCTTGATTCGTCATGTGTACGACTTATCAGGAAATCCAACTCTTATATGGCGAAAAAGTCTAATTTGCATTTTTTTATGACAAAAACAGTTAAACAATAACAAAATCTGTAATAAGTAAATTTATTCGCTAAATTTGGATGACGTCAGGTGACATTTTGCGGGACAATATGCGGGCTTTCATGAAAATATGCGTATTTTTGATGTATTATTAAAAAAGCGAGTGACTAACTAGGTTAAGTAGTGTAGGGTATCGAATGGTCGGCTTTGGCCGACGATAATATTCTTACTTGTTTTTATACTAATTTTCTAGAGTACTCCGATAAATATTTACAAAACTTGTCTGCTAATAACCGTACGTTACCGATGATAATATTTGGAGATTTTAGTGTTCTTTTGAGCAATCGGTTAGTTTTCTATTTAGCAAGTATGTCTTACTAGGCAATGGCAATGGGAATCTCTTAAAGCAACTTTATCGGAGAATATATGGATCAAGTTTCATTCCCCTATTTCGTTTTCAAGAAATTCGAAAACAACCTTCAGGCTAATGAACCCGAATAGCTGTCATAGCTACAATTAAAGTTGATGGGTATCTAAGATTCGGAGGTTCCAAGTAAGGTAGTAGTTTTTCTACTTGCTTTATTTTCCTTTCTTTTTTTCTTAATACTTAATAACGCTGATAGTGTCAATCTTTGGATTACTTCATGTATATATACACTTCGTGTATATGTATATATATATATATATATATATATATATATATATGTACGTATGTATGTATATGTGTATATATATATATATACATGTGTGTGTGTATGTGTGTGTGTTATCAGCAGAGTAAAACTATAGCATAATTTGTATTTGTGTATGTGTATCAACTTTGCTTATCTTACAAAGGATTGCATGAAGAAAAATAAACATTCATTGGTTGACTTTGTGTGATTAACCTTTTACTTTACTTCAGTAATTTTCAATTTTCAAAAGAGTGTTTGCTTCGTCTTTTTAAATAAACCAAATACAGAGACTACATAGAGCCGCGATTCACCATAAAATACCCTACACCACCCTAAGGTTATTCATATAAGGACTTTTTAACAATAAGGCGTTACATAGGGAGTAGTCGAAAAAGTGGTCCAATCTGAAAAATCTTCAGTAAGGTTTGTCCGCGGGCCAAACTACGTCAGTGTACCAAATTTCACCAAAACATCTCAAAAATCGCGACCTGTGAGTCCAACACAAGAATACAAGATTGACAAACGGCCAGACGAACTTAGATCGTTTCGATCAATAATAAAAGGTGAGTCTATCTTAAATGCTTTCTGAAGTTGTTGCGTGCACCCTCACAAACTCAATATACCCGCATGCATAAGCGGCCATAAGAAAGCAAGTAAAGAAATTACATTCGCCTTAGAGTCTAGGCAAGCCTTGCATATCCACCCATGTAGTTTTAACTATTTATAAGTTTAAGTGAAGTTTATCGTAGAACTTATCGTAGATAAGTTTGTTACGTTTACAGCCTTACATGGAGAATGGATACGGATCCACATTCTTCTTGGTGGCGTTTTTCCTAACAGATAGATTTGATGGACATAATCTTGGTAACGCCAATCGTATCAAAGCTTGTTTAACAACTGAGGCAAAGTAAATCGGTTACGATTTGTTAACTTAGTCGAAAGTATTTGCATTTTGAAAATTTGCGAAAATTCTGTAAAATAATTCTCTTACTTTTCCACTGGATGTAAAATAAGACACTTTCACAACATCGACACAGTAACACAGTGTGCCGATGTTGATCTTTCCGTTATTTTATTTAAATGAAATTTTAAATGTCCAAGCCAGTGACAGATCTGGCAGAGGTGAGCAAATTCCTGGCGACAACTAATTTCAGCGAGATTTTCGTTGATTGATCTACTACTAGTTTCTCAAATCGTAAGTTAGCAGCATTTCTGAACATTGGAAATTTTCAAGTTACTCCACAAGCGTCTACTTAAATGTTAAAAATTTCTCAACGATCTCTTTATTTGTTAACGGTAATGATTTTCAGAGATATTTTGAAGATGTAAAGCGTAAAAAAACAGATCAGCCCTGGTTGACTATACGGTACAAGTTGGTCACTCTTAAGTTCTTCCCCGGTTTTAAAAAGTTGCTTGGAAAGAAATATGCATATATGAAGTTCTATAAATTTTACAATCACTGCAACTGCTGCCTTTATCAAGAATGCTTTTAATGCCTGCAATGCAACGGAACTGACGGCGCGCGGCTACTGACTTCCTGCTTTAAAGGAAAAAGAAAAAGACGAACGGGCGAACTAATCTATCCGCCCTATAAAACCACCGATAAAGTTGCAATAGGCGACAACAACAACAACAACAACAACAACAACAAGAACAAGACGAGAATGACAAAAAAAAAAGAGAGAGAAATAAACAACGTTAAGAATAATGATCACCGATAAGTCAGGCAGGCAAGTAAACGTACCTAAGATCGCCTAAGATATAGGGCAAATGGACAATAACAGTGCCGTAAACCGCAAATAGGACGCTACAATGTGTTCTAATGGAGTAAGCGGAAGCATCGTTTTCGGTAAAATATCAAAGTGAAGCGCTACCTTACTATTTTTTCAAATTTTTCCCAAGCAAGCCGGCAGAAAAACTTAAGCAGTTTATTAATATATGTAAATAAATTGTGTATTTTTTGACATTACGTTCCAGTTTTCATGAATTTTGCCGATGAGTAAACTCCAACTGGAAATATGGACTGCATGCGTAAGTTACGACAGTTTTTCACTGTACAGAAAATACCGGGCGAATTGGACGATGGCTTAGAAACATTAGATGAATATCGCATGCGTTGGCGTTCCGTGCGTATTATATATTTTACTATGTTCCTTATGTCATTGGGTTTTAGTATAATATTAACAGGGATTTGGCCATTTTTGAATAAGGTAAGAGATAATCGGCAAGAAGCAATTTAAGTCAGTTCGTTTACAATATCACTTTGTTCTTAGCTAGACCCTGCGGCTAACAAAGAGTTTATGGGTCTTATAGTTGCCGCCAATCCATTGGGTCAAATGATTTTTAGTCCACTGTTTGGCTGGTGGAGTAATAAATTGGGTACAATACGCTTGCCGTTGCTCAGTTCTTTAGCATTATTTACAATAGCCAGTGCGATGTATTCATCATTGGAGTTAAAGCCGCACGATGTTAAATACTGGATGTTGACATCAAGATTTCTAATTGGTGTGAGTTCAGCCAATATAGCGGTTTGTCGATCTTATTTGTCGGCTGCTACACGTCTAAGTGAACGCACAAAGGCCGTATCCATGGTATCATTGGCACAAGTATTAGGTTTTATAGTTGGACCCGGTTTGCAGGCATTAGTCACTTTACTCGGTAGCGAAGGTCACACTTGGCTTTGGGGCTTCTTCATTTTCAACATGTACACCGCCTGCGGATGGATTAATGTACTGATGAGTACTGGTAACTTTATAATGTTTCTGCCGGCGATATTCCAGGTAGGTAAAGGAAAATGAAATCAAAGAACAAAACACCTGACTATTGTTCGGATATTCGACCCTATCAAGGAACGCAATGTCGCAGCTCGTGAAATCATGATTATAAAAGGAAAAAGTTCAGAACAGGAGACATGGAAGTCCATCAAGCCAGATTACGTCTCCGCCTGGACTTTAATAGTAGCGTTTTTCGTATTGGTTTTCAATTTTGTTTTACTAGAGACGTAAGTTTCATGTTAAAAATACGTTGATTAAGATACACATCATATTTTTAAATAATTTTCAAGGTTGGGAACTTCCTTAACCATGGATCAATTTGCCTGGTCGAACGATGAGGCAATTTATTATATGGGCATTATTATGTCTACGGGTGCTGTCATCGCTCTAGTTACATTTGTGTGTATAAATCCGTTGTGCAGAATTTTTCCCGAAAATCTTGTTTTAATATGGGGCGGTTTTGCTCTTATGGTTCTGGGTCGTATACTCTATATACCTTGGGGCGATGCACCACCAAAAATTGCTGAAGTCTACAATGTTACTATACCGATAACCGGCAATGCTACCACCGATTTGAAGCCTGATAATGAGATATTTTTGGGTTGTCCCAGAACGCAGCAATGGTGCACCGTTACACCAGCATTAACGTTAACGCAATTTGTACTAGGGTACGTTTTAACTTCAATTGGCTATCCAATCGGCGTTACTTTGATACAAACAATATTCTCCAAAATTCTGGGTCCACGTCCTCAAGGTGTATGGATGGGCCTTATGACTGGTTCAGGGTGTTTATCGCGTGTTATGGGCCCAGTTTTTGTTGGCTCAATTTACACACGTTTAGGTACTAATTGGACTTTTGGCTTTACCTCAGTGATGATGTTCTTTTCAATGATTTGGTTATTACTATCCAGGTAGTCATTGAACATTTTTTCCCGTTATTCATATCATAAGTTTCTAAATTTGTTTCGTTTAGGAAACGTTTGATATCTCCTCGCCTTGATATTCCTGATCCTGTAGAATTGCAAACACTTGACAAGAATGTCTGTATTAATTCTCAATTCGCTTTATCGGATTCAGATATGAAAGATTTTAAAGATGTTAAAAATGCTTCGAAGAATAATTTGAATCCGGAAGGAACTGAATTATTAAGTAGCCAAAAATCATTTAATATATTAACGGCGGCAACAAAAGCTTAAAATATATCTTCGTACTTTTACTATATTTTTTATATTTGATTAAAGGATCAGAACTGCCTTTACTTTTATTCACGTAAAAATAAGAAGATGTGATGACAATTTTTTAGTCGATAAATGAAAAAACAAAATTATATAACTTTTATTATACTCGGGTTCTTAGTAGGTCTACCATCTTGATTTGATTTATAGTAAAATTTTCACCGCTAACCAAGTACTCGAAATGCGCAAAATAGTTATAATTTTCGAATTGCTTTAAAAATACATATGCTATGCCTAAAAACTCAGTAAAAATGCTGTAAATACAAACAAGAAAAAAAAAAATTATATTGCACCGTTACCGAGCCCTCTGCACGTACCGACTTAATATTAAAACAGAATGTGCTATTGTTTATTGTTGCAATTTATGTGTAATGGGCTGTTCTCAGCTTATGTTGCACACGAAGATGCACGGACGGACGGGCAAACATGCTTAAATGGAGTCAAAATTTGATACTAGCTAATTATTTTATATCATTTGTAGGATCTCCGAAGTTCCTTTCAGAGTGCTGCAAAAGACATGAATACTCGGTACTGCGTAACGGTGGTTGGGCTGATCGACTTTTGTATTTATATTCAAGTATTGGAGGATAAGCTATAGCTGCATGTGAGAATTTTTATCGTTTCGTCGATGGTATTCTATAGCTGAACAAAAAACAACAAAAAAGCCAACATTCCCGTTATTTCAGGCTACGAGATTCTTATTGCGCTATATCATCTCGAAATCATTTGGAAGAAAATAAAAACCCAGAACATATTATTGTCAAAACTTCGAGAATATAATTGGAATACTTAGGGAACTTCGCAAAATGATCATATCTATGTGGCGGACGTGGTAACGCGTAAAACATATGCATAATGAAAGTAATCGCCAACTTTATGAAGATTCAAACAAAGAACTTCGTATTCGCAATCAAAATGTTTTACTGGGATGCGAAAATATGTGAATCTTCGAAGGATCATAGACGTGCCGAAACGCTCAACGTTTCGTGTCGCTCCCTGTAAACGGTACCTATTTAGTATACAGCTCTTAGTTATTAGAGCAGCTACTCGGTAAGGAAAGGTTTAACAGGAATTTTTCTTCGAAAGCTAAGAAGAGTATCGGAATAGGGTTTTTTTTTCTGAGAAAGGGGGAAATTTTCTTCTCCCATTCGGTCTTCTGTCATGGAGACTACCGAACTTACTTACCCCAAAACTGTATAGCATGACGCAGATCCAAAGGACGGCAAGTTATGAAATTGTGGGTGTCCACAGAGATCAGGTTGGCCAAACTAAGATTGGTCTTGGTATGACGATACACTTCGCATCACACTACCGAACTAAATGCCTTCTTGTCCGATTGTTGGCTATTGTAATGTCTGCGGTTATCCAGAAGTTTCGTAGGGACATTAAGCAATGAGATGGTAAATAAGCCTCGATGCTGTGAAAATTGGTTCTACCACCAGGAGTAATAGGGTCCCCTTCTTAATGAACATTGTCCTATTCTTTGGAGGACGCTTATCAAATTAATTCGTGTGCCGTCGGGCGTGAGGTTAGGCTTACAGAGCGGGTACTTACGCAAAACTCTAAAAGGCATTTCAACATTTTTTACTCATTCGATTGCCCTTTCAAAGGCGCAAATTATATCCTACAAATAAATACATTTAAGAATTCATGAATATAAGAGTGCAGTTTGTGCACATTTTCGACCTCAATTAGTTAGTTAGTTTACTGGGTACTTTTTCTAAAATATTTGAGAAAATATATCTACGAAAACTACACTCAATTTTAGAGCTAAGACTTGTTATTCTTGACCATAAGTTCAGTTGCGGGAATAAAAATAGTACCATTGAGCAATGTTGTCGTGTTCGTACATCAGAGAAAGCATTGAAAGTAAAAGTGAACGCGGCGATATATTCCTTGATGTGGAAAAAGCTTCAGGCTTGATGGAGTAATTTTCAAATTTAAAAAATTCCTTCCAACGCCTATGTATTTGCTACGTAAATCCTCTTCGTAAACGAGACACATCTATCTAAAAGTTGAAAATGACAGATTCAATACATATAAAAATGAAAGGTGGAGTTTCCCAGGGAAATGTTTCAAGTACTTTATGCAATTTTCACTTTAGATATTCCGATCGTTGGAAATATTTTAATTGCGACGTACACTGATGGCACAGCAATCCTATTTTCATCTAGTGATTCTACGAATGTTTTTGACTAACTAAACATTCATCTTGACAAGATTTCACTTTGGGTGAACAAATGGAGTATCAAAATAAATTCTGAAAAATCTACGCATATTACGTTTAGGTTAAATAATTGTTGTTATCCCCATCCACAACTGTGTAAAATATCTTAGCCTGCACGTTCGTTAAAGATTCGTTAAAGATTAACATTTAAAAGATATATTAAAGCTAAACGTCAGAAATTTGACTGCAAAACCAAAAAAAAATCTGTGGGCTAATTCATCCAGAATCTCAACTTAATCTAAGAAATAAATGCCTTTTACACAAGAGTATCTTCCAACCTGTTTGGACTTACGGCAGTCAACTGTGGAGAGCAGCCAGTAGTTCCAAAAATATCAATCTAAAAACCCCCGTCTTGTTGTTAACGCCACGTGGTTCGTTAGCAACAAAAGTATTTATGACGTCCTAGATTTTCCATTTATCAAAACTCGAATTCAACGTATTCCCTCTTAATGTCTTGTCGGACTTAGTAATCGCATAAATCCTTTGGCAATATCTATTCTGGATGAATCCAATGAAAGAAGAACATTGAAAATGCATCATATACTGAATCTTCTCTTTAGAAATTAATTCAATAGTTCCTTAAATTATTTTAACGAATTTTCTAAAATTATATAGCTTTTTTTATTGGCGAAGGCGAGCGTGAACGCAATCCGGATGAATTTCCTGGGGATGAGGCTTTGTTTGGTATGATGAATGCCGGGAACGCTATGCATTGGACCCAACCGTTGCTGTCCGTCCACGGTGGATGTAGTGCCAATAAGCACAAGGGAAGAGCTGGCGGAGTGATTGCAACCGCTGCTTCCACTCGTGTAGTGGTTAACCCAGTTTGCGCACGCAATCACCCCACCTCAGCTTTGACCATATGCTTAAAGATTCCAATGTGAAGGTCATTGTTCGCAGACATTGTGGTCAAAGTGGCCACAGATACCGTACGTTCACAAATGCCACATACTGCACAAATTGTGAATTTAGAAGACTCCCTGCGAGATATCTTATAATGTCCGCTGAGTGTGCGAAATATAACAAGATGATCGCGCAGGTTGCTGCTTGGCGTTGCTAATATTGCAATATAACTGTAAGCGCAGTTATTATGCGATGTACGGGCCCGGTCACTGTATGCATGTGTTAGGCAATGGATTTCCGATGGTGCAAAAACTCTGCACGTTCGGGGCAAGCTAAGGTGCTTGCCAAAAACTATGCGGACACTTCTCGACGCTAGCAGCCATTCTGCTGTCATTTCGAATGATATGAATGGTGGAGGCAACACTTGTCAACGCCAGTGGCCAAGCTGACTCTTTGTTGAACAAGGGGCTTCTCCTTGCAGGCTTTTATTGCAAATTTAACCAGGAACTAGATGATCATCTCAGGTAAATAGATTTGATGTTATTACTTGCTGGTAACCATTCATTCTGGGACTGGTTGCTAACACTTCCTCAACTTTTTTGTGTAGCAAACGTGTGTCTGGCGTAGGCAACCAAATCAGAGATAAGTATTGCCCGAAAGGTGTGTAACTAGAAGAATTAACTGTTAATTGAACCGAGTGAACAGTTCATTTCTCGGGGTCTAATTGGGGCTAATGACAACGATGTCACTATTGCCAATAAGGCAGCTGCAGGGTCGTTCGAATCTTCATAGGAGGTGAAACGCGGCTGGGGACTTAATGATCATCGTTTTATTAAAGAATCAATTGGGATACCTAGGCGGTCCTTATTAGGGAACCGAGGGGCCCTTGACGTCGACCTACCTTCAACTTTACCGAGTTTTTAGGGTTAAAACTCTCTTGGAAAAAACGCCCGAAAATGGTTTACTGAGTGTCTGAAAGCATTAATGGGAACATTCTTCCTTGGGGCGCCCTTGAAAGAATATAACATGGGGTATGCGATCTTGAAAGTTAAATCAAAAAGATGCCCGGACATTGATTCTAAATGGCTTTAGCCATCTCCCCGGTTAATTCGGCATTATTCTCACCGTCTTTCGCAGAGCTACTTCCCGCCACAGTGGAAAGTAACCAGGGTTGTAGTTCTTCTGAAGTCGCTTGATAAAGTGAAGGGCGGTTCTTCATCGGGACAGCTACGATGGCCAATTGTCGGAGTTTCCTGGTGGCTGTGGTTAACCCAAATCGCGGGAAATCCTTTTGCTCATAACGGATTTGCATATCGACCAAGTGCCTTATTCACAGACAGGACGGAGTTTTAGATAGTATCTCACTCTCACCAAAGAGGAAGATACGCATGGTAGTCTGGTACTCGAGGATCTAATTTTTCTCGCCGCAACGACTACGCAGAATCAAATGGAAATGCCTTCGTCTGGCTCTTGGTGGCATGAAATCTACACACATACTAAGCTTGGCACAGATGACAAATGTTATGTCTCAACAAGAAAGATTACCTTTACTCGCCAATTTTTCATCTAATAAAATTGCAGCATTTGGGAAATATCGCGCTTTACCTTCTATTTACGACTTCATGTCACCCAATTTTTTTCCTTCCTTTTTTAAAATTTTTGCTGACAAAATTAATAATTCCAACATTCTAACAACTGATGCACTGAGCGTCAAAAGAAATTCCTTATAGTGCAGGCAGTAAATCTGTCTTATCCGCTTTACACTCATTTCCGTCAGGTAAAACTTACCTTTACATATTAGAAATCAGATCCTAACTTTATAGCCTCAAATCTGATACCTTTTTCACTTTCTCTGAGTGCCCACTCACGTGGACATTCGTAGTAACAACACTGCAGATAAGATTGTGCCTTCCAGACCATCTCATTGCTCTGATTCCTGCAGATTTGAGGGCAATCGACAAAAGACATTCCGTTCTTTCTTGGCAACAGCGACGGAATAATTCACCTTATGATCGTCAATTATACTCTTTATTTCCACAAATAAATAAAGCCCCTGCGTTTATCAATTGCGGACTCAGAGGTGACATTATTTGTCTTATTAACAGGCTGACGTTTAACCACATGAGACGTAATGATCATCTATTCAAAATTAACATACTAAACAACCCTTTATGTACATATGGAGTCTTACTATCTCCTGATCATATCCTATTTGTGTGTCCGAATGTTACCGCTTCTATTCGTCATTCCACACTACGCAAATTGAGCATATGTGGTGTAGGTGATCGCAGCATTCTTGACATTTCACGTTCTCACAATTTAACAGTTAACTTCGCAATCTTTTCTTTTTTTAAATCATGTCATTATCACTTATAAGCGTTTACAGTCAGTTTATGAACCTACTTTCTTTTACACTTTTTTTCTCTCACACCCATCAATGTCTTCATATAACTTTTTATACTCATATACCACATTGCATCTTACATATCGCAATTTACTCCTCGATCTTCTGTTCTATCCTAAGTGACGGACGAGTAATGTGCGTATTATAATAAAAATTATACAAAAAGAAAAATAACGCAAAATTAAAAAAAAAAAATGTAATCAAATAATCACTAAAATAAATATTATTATATTCCAAGTCTAACCCCAGCTTTACTAAGACCTAAACAAAGAACTCTGTGTTCACATTGGGCCTTTTTTACAAATCCCAGCGAATTTTTGTTGTTAATACGCTGAATAGCAGAAGAAGAAGAAGTATTCAAACGATAACATTTAGTAAAATAAAAAATAGCTATGAACGAAGTTGTCCATGGTGAAGCTTCCGAATCAGAAGATGAAGCTTTAAATATTAATAAAACAAAAGTGACTACCTTCATTTAACACATAAACATTGGAAAATTTACGTCTTTTTCTTCTATTTTAGATAATTTTGGCTTCAGAGGTCACTGGTGAGGCTTCTGAATCAGATGAAGGTGAATATATAAAAAAGAGAGTTTAAGAATTTGATTATTAACTTGCTATTTACCAGATGTTTATGATAAAAATTTGAACACAGCAGCTGCGAGCGAAGCCAATATAGATTGTTTGTATAAAAATAATTTACTACAAAGAAAATTAAGTAATTGATCTTAAATTTTTTTTTTTTTTTTTTTAATATATTTCTTTCCTATCTTCTAACAATTTTCAGTTGAGACCAACGTTTGCATGTGGCGTAGTTTGAATAACTTTGTTAAGAGTTTGGTGACTACGGCCTCAAAGCAGGTGCTTAACACTGATCAATTACTTATCAAATCTCAGATGACAATGCAAGCAGTACAGTCGTCATTAAAAGTGGCTCAGAATAACATGAAACAATTACACGATAAATGTGATGATGTATTTACAGCAAATTTTATCCCTAATATAAAAGTTGAGCAATAAGGAAATATTACTTGAATGAAAGTTTCGTTTGTAAACATACCAAAGCAATAATTCTTATATTATAGTTAAAAAACCTTAATCTTCGGCATCAGAATTCGGAACATATACTTGACTATTAGGCGAAGGCTCCTTAAGCACATATGTATTTTCAAAGCAGCGAGTAAATACTCGACGCAATTTCGAAGTTTCCGTCCGTTGTGGTGACTGCGCTATTACTTCATTCTCGCCATCCTTCTCTTGTGACGTCATATTCCGAGCAATTTCAAAATTTTCAAACGCAACAGAATTTTTTTCACTTAAAGCAAGCCCTTCAGCAGATAATAACAAATGTTCATTATTGTCGTCCTTTTGTACATGCGGCTGTGTGCAATTTCTGACATAATTTGTGGAAGAAACTGATGAACCTTTGCCATTATCAAATTGAAACAATGCCGTCCCATCGGTTAAACTATACACTTCCGATAGTGCCCGCTTGGGAGTTTGAGTCTTCGTAGTTCTTTCAGAGTCGCTATGTTTCCGTTTATTAGACGCAGGTGTTTTTACTGTCACAGACATACGTTCATTTATTTCCTTCTCTCTTAATTCCTCATAAATGCTAACATCATCCGAATATAGGGTAGACATAATAAGGTTACACTCAATTAAATCGACTTTTTTAATTGTCATAATAATGGGATCACCAGCTTGGTCGAAATGTAAACTTATATTTTCTCCCAGTGATTCCGCAAAAGAAAGGAAAGAACGAAATTCTTTTAGCGAAAAAGTAATGGCAGTTTCCTGAGGGATATTATAACTTTCAAATTCAACAGGGCTGTGAGAATATAGAAAAGCAAATTTACGTCTTCCAGTAATTGCTTACTTGCTCAGTTACCTTAATTTTAATTGAGAACGCATAAATCTGTCGTTGACACGAGACCCTTCAATATAATTTTTGGCCGTCAAGCCATTACTATTTACTTCCAACGTAATTTCGGCTTCCGCAGTATTGAAATTGTTTGATATATCATTAAATATCTTGTAAGAACCAACAAGTCTAGCAAAAAATGCAGCATTAAAATAACGTGAAACGCGGATGATTGCATACTTACAAATTATTTGCCTCCTCTACAGACACCGGCGTTGAAATATTCTCCTCGTCCACTATGGCTATGAGTGCATTCTTTAGAGTTTCCAAACGGCAACTGAATTGTATTTGTAATTTTGCTGGCTCCGGCAATATACATATGTTACAACGTTCCACTTGCTGCATATTTTTAAAAATCGCCAAAGCTGCTTTCATACCAATTTTGCAATAGTTTTCATTGTCCTCGAGAACATTGTAGCTTTCAAAGAATGTCCTTTTAAAACGGAAGGTACCCATCGCGGACTTGGACGAGTTGAACGAACGCAATTGTAAACCTTGGGCGTCCGCTTCTATATAAAGTTCGCTTCCAAATTTAGCCAATGACTGTATCGATTTTGCGACAGCTATGCAAGATGCAGTAACTGTTATTTAAGCACATAAAAGGAAGAAGTATTCGTCTTTCTTACAACTTACTTTTGGCATTTGTGCCGCTCAAGGAGCATTTCATTTGTTTATTTTAAAATTTTCTATTCTTAAAACCATGAAAAATCTTTTAGAGGAGCAATTGCTTCAATACATCTTTGCTTTCAGTGTTATACCCTGAGTGTTTCAATATAATAATTATGAAAAGTATAGGAAAACTATGACGTCCTGTAATTCTGCAAAAAGCCGCAAAATTGCATCAGCATTGCAAAAGTTGGCAGTATTCAATACCTCTTTTGTGCTATCTTTAAGGCTTACTTAGTCAATTAGACATTGTGATACGACAATGTATATATCGTAACCATTAATATGATTTCGTATCGTAAATTCGTTAGCAAAAAACTCGCTCGTTCATAGTGAATCTAAAGAAAAACTTTTTTACTTAACTTATTTCACTCTATACACATTTAAAGGAAATTTAAAACTTAACAAGACAATCAAAAAGCTTTAGAGGTGTCACCTCTGTGGAATATTCTGTTTAGCAAAAGGCGAAATAAAATGTAAACACAAAAATTTTCGTCTATATTTACCCTGCGCTTGCTATTGTTGTTTTTAAGAATTCTACAATTTTTAAAAATGTGTTTTCAAATTGGACAAACCTATATCGAAATAGCTACTATGCAAGCAATTGGCGCCCTACTAGACTTAGTAAAATTATTTGCTGCAATTGATTTTTTCTTCTTGAATGCTCCTAAAATTTATATTTCTTATATTAATTATACCTCCCTAATCACGAACGACTAACTGTGAATGATATACTATATTTGTCCTTCGTTTATCACACCCTAAAATATGCATTACGGACTCTATGAAGGATACGTGCATAAGTTATAACAGATATTGATTCGAATTTAATGCAATTTGTACTCCTAAAGGGAGCACAATTGAATGTTATCCATTCCATATCTTCATTTGTTAGTTTATTTGTTTTGATAAATATAAGCAAGTAGAAAAATTAGACTCGTTCCTGGCTGAATTCTTCTATACCCAGCAACGTTATGAGATTGGTTGGCCGCGAATGATTTTTTTCATTTCCAAAATAAAAGTGAAAATTATATATGGTGTATGTATCGGTTTACTAATACGCCCACAGTTGGCAATGAAATTTTAATTTCAAGTTGTTTCTCCTTTATTCCAATAACATTTTCCACCCAATTTCAAATAAATTAGAAAATTTTGGAACAAATGTACAGGAGGGTTTGACGAACATATAGGCGGCAAGTTTTGCGAACATGTTCACAGTATTGAAAAGTAATAGACGAAATTATGGAAAAATTATTGTTTTTTTGGAGTTGTTTCAGTTTGTCATTCATGGTTCGCATGTACTTGGGCAGATCGCAACCAAATTTTTTTGGATTGGACTGTTAATCGACAAGAAAAGGGGGATCAAAATGATTCCTTTGGTAGAATTAGGTATATACAAAACGTCGGTAGTTCTGGCGTTAAATTTATATAATATATATATAAAAATATAATACATATTTTAGGTAAAAAATGTAATTTGACATATAGCGAAAGATAGTTGGGCGTTTAACAATATTATTTAAATATATATAAAATGAAAATTAAAAGAGATAAAAGTAGTTAAGGAATAATATCCTGTAAAGAGTGGTCATTTTTCAGCTTTATTTGTGATGATAAATAGACGATCTCGAAGTTTCACCAAAATACGGCCGTCCGGTACCTGAACAAGATACAATTCATGAAGAAATCAAAAAAGTAGCAATTTAAGGCACTCACAATCCGAAAGCCTCTGGAAACATTCTAACAGCGGCAGTTATGACCAAAAATAAAAGAAAAGACCGTCAACGAAAATATCCATTTGCTAAATTTGAACCACGTCAGCATGTTTTCGGTCGTCCCTTAATTAGGGATCTTATAAAAGGCATTCCTTTACATGCAATAAGTTGTAAATTTTTGGTATTTTATCATAAAAATGAAAGGCAATAAAATTCGTAGAGCTAAATCAGTCGATTTTGAAATATAAACTTTCCGGAGCGATTTAAAATAAGTCAAGGAAAATCTGAACGTTCTAGGTTTAATTTAAAGTAATCGCTTGCCAATTCTGGATATGACCACTGAAAAAGGTATTTTTAATTTAAAAAAATTCTTTGTGATTTTTATCATGACATGTTTATCTGCTCCATATTTACATAGATTAGAAAATTATTTCATTTAATGTTTTAATTTTCATTAATTATAATTTATTGATTTTATTTAATATATACATTGTTTTTCGAAAAATAAAAACGTAGCTAATAATAATAATGAATGTCACAAAATAAACATCATTTTTGAACATTACATTACAAAAATGGCAAAATGCTTAAAGTTGACAATAACAACGATGAGGGATCGTTGATCATTTATTCTATTGGTCATCTCGCATGGACAGAGAAATATTGAATTGAAATTTGGCGACGGCATGCAACGGCAATTCGAATTCTGAATCGATCAGTTTCAGATAGTGCTTTCAAATTGATGTGAGTTACCAGTGTAACTAAATTCTCCGAATGTTGTAGACATAATGCATACGAATGCTAAGGCAATTGAATGTCTTTTATATGGATTGCAAACATAAAGCAAGAATCTGGAGTGTTAGAATTCATTTCCCTCCTTCATTCTATTTATCGCGTTCGTGCTTACACATTCTCGCACTATCTTTGCTACGAGAGTTTGATCATCCCCATGTGGATATCTTTATCGATGATAACAGAATGGATATTGTTGACTTTCTTAAGTGCTTGGGCCTCACTTTTGCGAAGCACATAGATTTCATACATAACAAGATTGTAGGAATCTTGCGAACTATGTATTTTAAAAATATTTATTTACGCCAAATGGACAAATATAAATTGGCCTACGTTCTTCTAATGCCATAGATTCTATTTAGCTTACAATTTTTTTTATTTCCGTTATAGTGCAAGTATACTTATATAATATTCATGTTTACGCACTCACGTGCTAGCGTGCATCCTTTAGCCATCGAAGGGCTTCGTGTGCTACGCCAATTGAAATAAATAGATAATATATACTAAATATATTATAATAAAATTTAGTACTCAGTTTATTAAAAGCGGCCTCTTGGGAATCTTACAAGCACTTTCTTTCTCCAATACTTCCGAAGTACCTAAAACAAAAAAAAAAAAAAACAAGAAAAGTTAAAAAAAAAAACAATTAGTTAAAAAAAAAGCGCAAGTATAACTTGACTTAGAATTTCAATCAGTTAGAAAAATGTTTTACATGTTTGATTCAAATGAACTATACTATATAATAATTAATTAGCATCATTTATTCGATATGGAATAATCAAACTGATTAGAAACGAGAAAAACTTACCAGTTAGTTGAGCAGGAAGGCAGAAAAAACTCGCAAATCACCTTCTGTAAATAAAAACGAAATATTATTAACATCTTCGATACGGGAAACACAATCTTTGGACAAATTATTTCATCATCTTTTGGTTAAATTAAAATGCAAAAATTAACACAGATTATTCTAATTGATATGATCATCATACTTGAAGAGAAAAAATTTCACTCCAAACTAATTATAAAATTTTTGATGTCTATCTAATGAATTGAAAGTTCATATAAATAGAACATAAACTGTTCGAAACGATATGAAAATATGGCTTAACTTGCACTAAATAAAATTTTATTAAGTCATGACAAATCAATCTAATTGCGCAAAAAAAAAAAAAAAAAAATTTTTCAAACTCGAATGAATTAAAAAAAGGTTACCTTGGATTTATGCACCTCAAGTTTTTCATCCAGTCTCCATTAAGCTAGAAATAAAAGAAGTTAAGACGAAACTCTTAGATCTGTGCATTTTTTTTATTATTATTGATTTAACCTATTTTTTAATAAATTTATTGGAATCAGCAATGTAACCTAACAGCATGGTTTATAAAATTGGGTTCTCTCAGAAGAGGGATCCTGATAATGGGCATAAATCATCACTTGCAATTTTTTTAACTATGTAAAACTACACATTTTCATTATCTTTACCTGCCCTTTTAGGTTAACGTAGCCTTTTTCCCACGTGAACACTTTGCCAAAGTCCAACAGCGACTGAAAATACGAAAAATTGCATGATGAAAAAATATACTCAACATTTAATTCGTCCATAAAATCTATTTATTTTCAGAATCCTTTTGGTTTAAATAATAAGGAATCAACAATTTGTTAATTCAGTATAAGGATAATCATCATGTTAGAGTTATTGTCAACGAGTATTTACAAATTACAAGTAATCTACCGCGGATATGCTGTTCCATTCCCCCCTCCATCGCGATTCCCTTAAACATCGTTCCCAACTATTTTCCAACGTGCGCAGGACACAGGAATTTTGAGAGCGTATATGAAAGTTGGATGTTATGTGAAGCAAACAATTATAAAAATATTCACAGAAAGAAACCAGCCCATCCACATATTAAATGCGTCACGTAAAACAGAGTTAGTATGTGCTTGTGCATTAAAGGCTTCCGGTGAAGGTGAAACACAGCTCAAGAAAAAGTAATTAGATGGTGCGGTTTTGTATAAAAAGCGGAAGATGCTTATTCACAAATGAAATTATGTATAGATACATTTATTCGGCAGGATAACATAAGAACACAGTATTGTTACAATTTTCTATTTGAAATTTATATGGATTCAACTTACCTTAAAGAAACAAAATCAGCATCAAGCTGGCTGCTCAATATAACCTAAAATTAAACCAAAATATAATTGCATTAACAGAGATGAAAAATAATAAATGGAATGAACGGATAATATAATGCAATTACTTTTAGAAATTTATTGCAATCAGTTGGCCGTTCTTGTATATCTTCAATTCAAAGTTTAAACGAAAACTATTTTAATTCGGAACGAGAACATTCATCAGAAAATTGCTACATTAATAGTTTCTTACAGAAACTAAAAAATAAAAGGCTTTACTTACTTTCATTGAAAATAGCCAGCAAAAATATTGAAAACTGCTGAGTTACACTATCATCCAACGAAGACTTTTCTTAACAACCTCATGTTTAATATTAGCACAATTGATACAACCTACTTGCTTTAACGCCATTGTGAAAATGAAGTCTTTTATAAAAACCACGTTTTGCTTAACATCAAAAGATGAAGTTGGTGGTATTTAAAAAAAAACACATAGTTGCATGTAAGGATTATACTTATCACATCACATTTTTATTCCTTAGCGATTCCACATACAGTGATGCAATATTACTTTTTTCGGTATGAAAGTTCAGCTTTACCGACTTTTTACGACATTTTTTAGGAATTGGCAAACTATGTGGTTTTACATGTATAAATACGAATAAAACAAAAAGAACCATATATAAATTATTTAAAATTTATTTATTTAATTTATTTCCATTTTATACTATTTTAAACGTTTCTGTATTATGTGAATTTAAATTTTCGTTTGCGCACTGTGTTATTTATATATATAACACCGACGATTTATTTTCAAATCAAAACAATCAAAAATTCATTTGCTTTGGTTCACTGCGTCAATGAAGTCCACCTCCTTGCTTATTCTTTTAAACTTATTTTTCGTCATTCGTTATTTAATTAATCAAGCAAAAATTTTATTTGCTTTTGCATTAATTTCTGATTGTCATTTTTCATATATTTGTTGTCTATATTTCTCAAACCATATCTTTCGCGTATATTGCGATATTCTCATTTCTTCTTACACAATAGTGCGATAACGCAGTTTTTCATTTCCTTTATCATTACGATTTTTAGCTCGAAAAGCGGAAAAACGTATCGTTGTTTTGAAGGCCTAAATGAAAAAAAATTTTGTCGCATGGCAACTTTTTTCGAATAGGATATATAGCATACATAAATTGTAAAATATATCAACTTTACAAATATTGTTGATTAGTTTTTTCTTTGTTTTTCATTACGAGTAAATTCTAAATACATAAAAATGTCGCGCGTTTGTGCACGTGAGTCGATACATAATCGGACACCTCCAATGGCCACAAAGTCACCGGCGGGAGAAGCTTCGAGTGACTCAGATGGGTTATATGGTGAACATTGCAGTGATGACAGTCCTGAACGATCACACCCGAAGTCTGAAAATGACAAGGTATTGAGGAAAGAAAGCAACACAGCGTCTGAAAATAAAGCTAAACTTCAAAAAGAAAGCAAAACATACAGTGCACCAATTGGCCCTAGTCTAAGCGTAGTTGGAATTGTAATGTTAATCGTAGTTGTGACTGTCTTAACTGCTGTGTACCCTTCTTGGACCACAGTCGAACCACTTGATCGAAAAAACTGTTCTTACGAAGACCTAGAGAAGCAGTATACAGGCTTAGACTACAATGTGTGGGATAATTTACAAATTGGAATTGAAAACATATTGAATAAAGCTAGCCCCAAATCGGCCAACTATTTATTTATTTACGATAATGGAGATGCCCGATCTGTAGTCAAGAATATGGCCACACATGCTGCTAAGTGTTTCAATAATAGCCAACCGCTTGCTGAAATGGGTGAAGATGATTTCAATTCTAAGGAAGTAATTACAGATTATGGGAAAATCATCGAACGGTTTAAAGCGATAATTGAAAGCAGTAATGTAGTGTTAATAGTTAATCTTAATGAAGTAAGCAATGTTGATAATGATATATTATCTAAAGCATAACTTTAGTCTCCATTTACAGGTGCCGGGAGAAACTGCCGAAGCTCTCCATACTATTTGTGATACAGAAAATCCTATTCGTGAAGATTTAGTAGTATTTTTAACATTAAGGATGCCTACGATTGAAAACGGTATGATAGGCTATACGGTAAAATATTTATGTTCGTAACAAATTTCATCGTCTTCCTCTCCCACAGGGAATGTTCAAGAAAAGGTCGAAGAAGAGTTGAAAAAAATGTGGGGTTCCAAATTAACGCATTACAAATTAGATGCTTTGATTACACGTGTTGCCGATTCCGTTATAAATCTGCAGCAAAAGTTACAAAAATGATTATTTTTAACAAGAATTTTTTAGAAATCAATAAAACTATACATTTTCATTTATTTAAATTTGATTTTGTTAGCAAAAAAAGATATTATCCGTTTGAGTCTGTTTCGAAATTAAAGACTTGTAGAAAAAAAATTTAGGCGTTGGACAAATCAACTTGTTCTCTTCTTAAAATTGAAATTCTGTGTATGTGCAGTTCATTCGAAGATTTCCGTGTACCCGATGTTCCTGGTTCTGGAACAATAAATTTGATTGCTGCTAGCTTCTGTTACAAATTTAATTTTAAAATTGAGAGCTTAAAATTGTTTTTTTCAGGTTAGGAATGTTAATCAAGGGCTCCTTGAAAAATTAAGGATATTTTTATCAACATTTTTTAAATTTATATACGATTTTTCCTATTTCTCTCCGTATAAATGTACGGAGTTATTAGTAAATTTTAAAAATACTTTGTTTTTTTACAAAGGGTAAATATTTAACTAAATATTATTATAGTAAATCACAGCTCACTGTGTTTATGACTTCGAACGTGGTTGGTGTCAATTTCTTCTGTAGTTTGTTCAAAATGATCGGCATTTTCGTGGTCCTCGATACGAGCCATTAAAGTTTTGATTTCGTTATCGTAATCTTTCCATTCCGGA
This sequence comes from Glossina pallidipes, assembly GCA_000688715.1. Taxonomy (NCBI): domain Eukaryota; kingdom Metazoa; phylum Arthropoda; class Insecta; order Diptera; family Glossinidae; genus Glossina; species Glossina pallidipes. Next base: position 2,181,383 of record KK499772.1, on the reverse strand, counting down.
ACAATGCGTTGGGCGGCAGTGAGTTTGGCTTCTTTAGTCAGTGGATTGTTGCATAAATCGATCACTTTAGCTGTTTTGAAAGCGTTATCACTGCACCATGTTTGACACCATAGCCATTGCTCCGGTAACGATTTTATAGCAACTTGATGTATCATATTGTTAGGTAAATCTTGATCAAGATTTGCTAAACTATTTGGATCTTGGCTAAGAGCTTGGTATTGGCCACGCAAACGGTCCCCAGCTGCAATTTTACGAAAACGTTTCAGATCGACTACATACAGGGCAGAAATGTGATAACGTCGTCCCATAAGATGATTATGCCAATAACCTTGTTTCCAGAAACGAAAGCCTTCCATTTCTTTACGTGAATCACAGAATGGTGTGTAAGCGTATGGAGCTCCAGCCAGGTCCATTTCATGCAGTTCCTTTAAATCGGCTCTTACTATGGCATCAGCGTCGACAAATATAATCTTTCGTACGCTTAAAGGAAACAAAACATCCAGAAAGAGTATTTTATAGCCCCATATAGTGCGTTGCTTTTCCGTTTGCTGATGCAACCAACGTGGCCATTTGTATTGTACTAGTTCATATTGAAAACCGTATTCTCGGGACATATGTGGCAGGAAATCGGTAAATTGCGGTGATAAATAGTTCTTGAGAAACCAAAATTTTACTGGAGACTTAGTATGCTTGAGTAATGACAGCATCATTATGCGCAGTAAACGTTCATACAAATGGCCCGAGGCTACAGAAAAAATATTAATGGTTTCCGTATCATCTTCATTGGATGTAATAGCACTACCGCCTGCACCAAAAGAACTAGCTATAGAATTCCATATACCACTTTGAGCTTGTGCATCGTCTTCACCTAACAGATCAGCTTGTTGCATATCCTGTTTCTTGGTTACTCTTAATTTAATAACATGTGAACGTAAGGATGTAATTACTACTTGCGTATGACCATTCTGGTGTAGAGTATTAGGTCCTTCAGCAAAAGTAATATCGTATATATCCGCCGATTTACCTTCGCGCAAACGAAGAGTCCACACGCCAGGATTAGCTTTCAATTGAAAATAACCTAAATTGGCCATAACAATGGTGTCCACTAAAGTGGGCTGCTCGTCGGTACCTAAAGTAATCTGCAGACCACGGGGTGGTGCTCCGGTGTTAGAGTCAAAGCAATGCCCTTCTATGAGTAAATATTCCAATTCGAATTCACTGTGCACTGGGCCACCAATTTCGCCGAGCTTAATATTATCCAAATCGTAAACTGAACGTACTGCTTCTACTAGCCAATTCTCGGGGACTTGCAAATTCTGTGTTAATAAAGGGTTCGCGGGCACTCCCGTAAACTTTGCAATAGGTCCATCAGCGAGTCCACCATCGAGCGAAAATTGTACTTCAGGTTCTACTACATAACGGTAAAAATTTTTTACCGGCATATCACTGTGCTGACTCACTGGAGTAAGGTAAACCAACATTTGGCAATTTAACGTGTTGCGTAATAGTATTAATATGGGAGCCAGCTTTTGGGCACTTCGCGATGCCGGATCTACTACAGCTGTAATATCAAAATGTGGCAAATGCGTATGTTTTGGTTTCAATTTTATCACTGAATGAGCCTCTTTAATGTTATCTGGGAGTTTAAATCTAGTTTTCGATTGCCTAGGTAATAAACATGCGTATAGTTTTAGTACAGTATCGCTGTTTAGGTGGATATGCTCTGCAGAATTCAATTGCGACTTTAAAACTTTACGTAATTTGTCCCCATATTGAATGGTATTAAAACGGTCAATCAAACCGAAGTCTTCTATACCAAAAGCTTCGTCATCGGGCAATGGACCAATAATTTTTCCATTGGTTATGACTAAGCGTTGTGAAACTTTTAAATTTAAGACATTTTTTGCGTAGACGCGTAGCATTTTCAAATGCAGTTCGGTAGAAGAAAGTATATCATGCAGACGGGCTGGAATTTCCGGTTTCTTATTTGGCTGTTTTAGCCATTTCAAAACTTGTTCAGTAGCTTCTGCGGGCGGCATAGTGTGCATGGCCGCCCACACCAAGCGATTTAGATTAGTCGTGTCAGATAATTCCGGTCCCTCCACATTAGGCAAAAATGCTAGACGAACACTAGCAGCTTCCTTAAGAAAAATTAAAGCGTTTTTTAGTAAATCGCGACTCATGGCACTCTTCATATCCCCAAATAACCATAAAGTTACGAAATGCAATTGGTTTTGACCGATTTTCTCCGAAGTGTGTTTACCCTCAAAATATTTTAGATTATGTAATAGAGTGGCAGTCATATCACGGGTAGATAGTTGGGCTAACGCTTTGACATTATTTAGGTCAAGATACGGTTTACCGGAGAGATCTAAATAGTTTGAATTTTCATGGCCAGCTAAAATGCGTTGATTTAAACGAGGCATAACATGGGGTTGATTCATAAGATAGTCAATGATGTCCTCATTATCTGTTAATTCACCTTTATAAACAGCTTTTTGCAAAGCTGTAGTTTGTTGCATAATCTCTGAAAATGTAGCTTCTTCAAAGTCACTATCTGAATTCAACAGGTTCGTGGGCATTGGTACCCCGTTTAGTAAAGCTTGCGGCGTATCCGAAAACCCTAAGCGCTCTACGAATTCAATAGCTAACTGTCGTCCATAATCAAAATCAGAATCCTCATCAAGTATCTCATCTAAAGCTGCTTCTGATAATTTATAAAATGTTTTCTTTAATTGCGAACGTATGTGATGACGCTGTACTAGTTGTGTGGTTTCTACGGTTGTGAAAACATCCGTCAAGAAACTAAGGGCAGCTCGACTATTCTTCTGTTGAGTCACATAATTAAACGCGCAGACGAGAGAACGATAATCCTCCTCATCTGCTCCATCATTAGGACGTATGTCAAACACCAAGCCTAAGCGCACAGGAGCTAAATGTATAATAAAACTTTCGGCTAATTTAATAACCCCACGACTGGACGGTCTCAAGGGGTCCACCAGCAGGACCAAATTGAAAACATTTTTACGTATGTTCCTTAACATACCGGGAAAAGTAGGTCTTAATAAGTCAGTAACACTAGCCGGCCAACGTCTATATTGAGAATCCTTTTCAATATCATTAATCCACATAATGGCAGTGTCGCGTATATCTATAGCAAAATCTCTAGAGCCAGGTCCAGCAAAATCCAAGGCCAGCAGAGAGGAAGCTAAAGCTCCTTTTACTTGACTGGCATGTAAGCTCTCCAAAACTCGAACCTCTGACCTTAAAGTTTCGAGTAATGAATTCAGATCTAAAGTATCAGCGTCAAAGAAGAGACCATTGATAAATAATCCGCCGTCGGGTGGCACAATATTGAGACTTCGTGCAAAGGTATCGATGTTGTGTTTTACCTCCTCTTTCAATTGAAAGGTTACCTTGTGACTTAATAGTGCTCGAGCCTGCATTGGAAAATTATGTGAAATAAACTGCAAAATTTGCAAAGCCTCCTCTCCCTCTATTTCAGCTATAGCCGCTGTGGCATGTAGACCTAAATCCTGAAACTCCCAAGCTTTAAGTTGCGCTATTTCCTCATTGCCTTGCAATAGACTTTGTCGTAACTTGTCCAACGAATGAGCCAAAGTGGGATGGCGAGTTTTCAAGATAGGAAAATTAAAACCTTGAATCTCGGTTTCTGTAGCCTCCGTATCAATGTCATTTTGTGTTTCCTCGGCTGGTTTCGGGGCGTCATCTTGACTTTTATATTCGGTGGATTTTAAATGTAACTCTACACCATAGCCTGAGAGACGTACGCGTTTATTTACTTTAGATCCAGTGCAAGTTAAATAGTGACGTGTTACATAGCGAAGTCCTAACGGAAGAGCGTTTTCAGCTAAATACCTGTGGTACTGAGCAAAAGCTTTTGACCCTAAGTCGCCATATAAAATCGCAGTGAGCGAATTATTTTCAGATCCCGGATATATGTGATCAAAGCTGTGTAGATTTATCAATGCGTCCAAAGATATGTCATTATTTAAAGATAATCTCTTTTTTAACTGAGAAAATCCGCAAATTACTTCTTTGCCAATTTGAACAAATGTTAGCGCCTCTGGACATAAACTTTTACTTAATACACCGGCAGCAATTTGAAATTGAGTTTGTATACGCGGCGTTAGACTATGCATGGATACTACCAATTTCATTAAAGGCATTTGCAATTCACTTAAACGCGGCTCTAGTAAATGTATAACAGTGTTATATCGCTGAGATTCGGTAACTGGAAAACAGTTTGCAATACAGAGACTTCAATTTATTAGATATATATTTAGTGGAAATTACCATAATCACTTAAGGCAACATCCAATTTGGTCACATCGTCAATAAAATCCCAATATAAATTTCGATTTTCGTCTGACAAATATTCAGCTATTTCCAAATGCAAGGGAGTTTGATTCCATTTGGCATTGATTAGTGTAGTAATTGGAAAGCTTTTGCTCTTACTTTTGATTAGACTATCGCTTCGGATTAATGTTAAGCAAAAGTAAAACAGCAAAAATATTAGAAAAGCCCATTTATGGCTTGTGTTATAGATAGGCGGCATACTCTTAAAAAAACGTCTGAATCTTTTCAGGCAAGACACGTGAATGTCTGAAATTTTATGAATGTTCTATAATTCAAAAATGTTTAACTTGTGTTTCTTATTTAAAATAATACTTTTTTCAGTGCGAATTACCTTTAATTCAATATTTGTTCAGTTTCTCCCAAATTTTTTTGCAAATAAAGCAAAAAAACTGATGTGGCATCGCACTATCGTTATAAAACTCCAGTACTTTTTTCTGCATCAGTCCGCAGAGATGAGAAAAAACCTATTAAATATTACCTGAGAAGAAAAGGGAAACATTTCGAAGCAATACAAATAAATTTTACAATGTTGTAAAATTTCGTATTATTACATTTCCATCATGTATCATGTATTTAAATGCGAGATTATACGGCACATATGATTACGTGGTACATATCATACACATAGCTTTCATGCAACATTGCAGAAATAGAGCTGAATATAACGAATGAAAGCTAACTTTCACCTACGTGATTATTCCCCAATTATTAAATAAATTTTTCCCTATTTGATAATTATGCAAGTAAATCTCATTCGTATGATTAATTTTGCAAGCACCATTCGATGTTGGTGTTATAATGTAATATAAGCTACGGGCCTTTTATTCAGTTCTTAAAACAGCAAGGGACCGGCTAAAATATTTACTACCTTACACACTAGTTTAACATACAATGTTGTAAAATAGCGTAGTGGTATGAAAAAGCATTCAATTTACTGTTATCATCTGAAATATTTGCGTTATTTTGTATGTTAAACCAATCTTTCTCTTCGAATGCCAAGAGTACGAATTTACATTAGCAAAACAATTTAGTAAACACTTTTTGCAATACGCACCGTATTTTTCGGACTATAAGGCGCACGGGACGATAAGACACATTTCAAATTTATAAGATAGTTTTTAGAAAAATATACTTTAATGTTACCTTCGGACCATAAGCTGCACTCAAAGTTTGAGTCCGAAAAATATGGTATTCTTGTACTTGTACTTTTAAATAAACTTGGGACACAGAAATATTTTTTTAAGTGTAAAAAGAAGGCTACACTTAGTTGAATTTCACAGCCGGTTTGAAGTGTGAACGTTAATGGAATTGCTCTTTAAAAAATATTTTTGACAAATCAAAACTTTATACACTAAATTCTTCGTCGTCTTGTAGATAATTTCTTTCAAATGTTGTTGCAAAAACTCGAATGTGAAAAATTAAAGTAAACTTATTTTTGATCCGCAGAGGTTCTATTCATCCGTTCGTCTTTTGTCAGTTTTTGTAAGCTTACTCCTGAAAATATTAACACTCAGTTAATGGGGGATGATATAAGTAACATATCAAGGACAACAAACTGAACTTATATGGTAGGCGTTGGTTTGAAAGTTATTATAAAAACTTTCACCTTAAACTTTAATCGCCTGACGCCACGCGCCCACAACAGGCTTACAATAAAGAAAAGGTTACTTGCAGCATTAGCTTTTCTAATTTTCTTATTCTGATTTTTATTTGGTTTGCCTTTACATTTTCAAACTTTTGATCTTTTGCAATTAACTATTGATGATCACCTTGCTGACGCTCTATACCTTTACATAGTTCTAGGATTAAAATTTATTTTCGCAGTCTTAGCATTGCGGTTTTGAGGCATTTACAAATCTTCTTCGGATCCCTTCATATCACGTTTGCTATGTCTACGCTGCGCGTATGGTATGTGCTTTAGATTTGCTGAGCGCATTGTAGATGCGTTCAATGACCCGAATAAAAAAGTTAATTGGGCTTGTTCCGATTGCAAGGCCAAACAAATTTTACTGCAGTCGTGCAATGCCTGCTATGTGTTAAGTCGATTTGTATATTATATTGAGTGCATAGGCAGTGCAAATGCAGTCATTGTGCTTGCCGCTTAAAGCTTATTTACAACGATGGATTCATAACAAATAAGCCTTCGAACACTCGTCACTTTTTAACAATGCAACAATTAATGCCTATTTTTAACAATTAAAATTAAAAGTAAGATAAGGTACATATGCACATTTAAAATTAAATGTTCAAATTCAGTTCAGTTTCATGCACTTTAGATATAGCATTCAACGTACTGTAAATACATTCGATTGGTTGCTTTTCATTCATTATTGATTATAAGTCCTTAGAAATTGTAAACAAAAGACTACAAATTGTTTATTTGTTTTTGTTTATTTTCTAACGGAAACGATAATGTTACAGTGCAAGGCACAAAATGGGCGCCAGGGTATATAAAAATTATCAATTACTTAGCATGACAACAGGGGCGAAGGGAGTCATTACACTTTTACAACTAGATATAGTTTCCTAATAGGTACTATTATGTTATTCTCGTGGTATTCAGTACTACATTACATTAGTAACGGTGCTGGTGACAGGAGAGAAATATGAAAACTCAATTTCGCCATAAATTTCGGTATAATTGCCTGTAATTTATTTTGGTAATTATCATTACTAACAGCTTTGCGTTTTATGTGAACAGCCCATCAAGTAACTAAAGCAAAAAAACGTTTTATCTGTTGTAGCCTTAGAACTTCAGTCTACATTTGTCGGCTCTGTCGTCTCTAGTAAAAAAATATAAAAATATCGGTTAATTGAAAATAGAGAAATATTTTTTTGGCAAATGTGCAAGATTTATAATAAATAAATGAAAATCACAAAAAATGGCCACTAAATTTGATTCGCAGAAAACTAAACATCAGTTATTCCATTTATCCATTAGTTTAGCAGTAGTATTGATCTGTATGACTTCAATGGAATACAAACGAAGCTGGTTACATTTAGGCAATTTCTGGAATTCTTTAATAATACCAATTGTTTTCACCGGAGAAATGCTGAAAATAATTCTCTCCCATTATTATGGCCATCAGGATAATACTCTATTAACACAGAAGCAAAAACAAAAGAAGGCAGCTTACTTTACGCCCAGAGAATTGGCAGGTGGTCTTATGTTGCAGTTTTCATCTACATTGGTATTTGGATTTGTGTGCATTGTATTAGGGGCACCAGTGTTACATAATTATGAGGAAACTTTTATCCTAGCTATGCTACTAACGTTGTTCTCTGTATCACCTATCGTTTTTCTACTTGGTGCGGAGGGAGCTTTGCAAGTGTGTTTTTGTGAAAAGCCAGATTTTCTCACCAAAAATGAAGAGACTGCTGTCGAGTTGTTTAAGTACAATGCCTTGGGGGGCATGTTGGGTGCCTGGGCCGGCTCTGTAGTGACACCATTGGACTGGGACCGTGAATGGCAAGCTTATCCTGTACCAAATGTGGTGGGCGCATTGTTGGGTAGCGCTCTAGCTAATATATACGCGTGTTCACGAGTACTCTATGCTACCGGTAAAGTTTATATTAATAAAAAACGTTCTTAAATTTGCGATAAAAAAGTAATTTTTCTAGTCATTCTTAATATAAAATCAATAAACATAAATTTGCCTTCAATAAAAGATATATTTTATTATTTATTATTCATTTATTTAAGCCTTAGCACTTAATAGAAATGTATCATCTTCCAGAAGACAACGTTGTCCAATGTAATTATCATTGACTTCCCAGTGATCCTCTTCGTCTTCATTAAAGTCAGTTTGTATTTCCGACTTTTCTAATAACTGTCTACATAAACCATTACTTTGTAAGAATTGTGTGTTAGCAAATTCATCGATAGCTATTTTCTTATCCAACAAACTATCTTTATCCAACAAGCTAAATTGTTTTGAATCTGTTAATGGGCATGAATTCTTTTCATAAAGGTATTTCAATTTTACAAAATGTTGACCCTGCGCCAAGCGTTGTAAACCATTTTGGACGACGGCTGCGACCCAGCAAACAACCAGAGTACTGTGTGGTTCATAGTTCGCTAAAATTTTATTGAATTCCTCCGTAGTGATATTGAAATTAAAATAAGTGGTTTCGTGATTAGTTAAAAAGCTGTAAACGGCCGATAATTGTGGTATGGTGGGATATTCATTGGGAACTGCATTTGCTGGCATTACTTCGCGATACGAAAGTCGTTCTGCTAATAAATTCTGAAAGGAAGAAGTGGGTTTGTTCTTTTCGTGAGGCGAAGGTTGCAGTCGACATTGGAAACTTGCTGATTTAGAAGATTTCAAAGAGCGATCTAGGAAAAGGACGAGAGAGCATTTTTATTCGATTTAACGTAACTGACAACTTGTATATATTTATAAATATACACTTTTTTTTATTTATATATATTGTACCAATATTTTTATATTTATTTATTTACTTTGAAGGGCATAAAATTAGCCGCCATTCATTGATCTAGGTGTTTTAAATCTACGTATGAATCATAGAAATCTGGGAAACAATCCGGAGATTTTAAACGCCAAATGCATTGATTGATGTGGTCAATATTGAGATTACTTCCGCCCTTGACATCAGTAAAGACGAGACGAAATGAACGTCAAATATTCTAGCCATATATATATATAAACATATATATGCATATATGTGTGAATACAGTACGTATATATATATATATATATATTAATATGTATAAATACACATATATCCCTAGATTTTATACGCATTAATCGTTTGTCAGATATAAAAAAAGAATTTCGGCTTATACCAAACTTTTTAAAGATCCCATTAAGTACACAATATCTGTTATATATCTGAGTCAGTTAATTATTTTTTTGATAATTATGAGCGACTCTTTGGTCGGAATTTATTGATTTTTGAATTTGAAAAACCTCGTAGATTTCTATTCATTGTAAATATTTGACAAATCTAACGTATCCCCTGCAATGGATACAATAATTTTTAAAATTGAATTATTTACCTCCCAATAAGCCAGCGGAAATCTCCATTTGATTTGTTACTAAAGGAAAAGAGAATTTTTGATTTATTTACAGACATAACTGACATTCATTTTAAATACCGTAGAATTTTTCCTTGTTAAGTTGAAATTGTTCCGAGAGTAAAGCCAATGAGTTTATATATAATTCACTTAATAGGGGATGTTGTGGTGGAGTCTTATTATTATTACGTACATTAATATTCAAACCCAGCTCACCGGTTTGACAGTTGCTAACAACACAGGTAACTTCAGAGCAGAGACATTCATGTATTTGAAATTGCCAATGATGACGTATTAAACGATATTTTAATACAGATGGCGAATTTGCTGGTAAAGCATAATAAAACATTAAACGCAAAGTAAACTCTCCTTTATCATAAGGAGCTTGCAACCAAGCCGTTATGGAGATTGTCTCTTGCGCTTTGAGCGTTAAATGTTCTGATGATTTTGGCTTAAGCAAACGACAAACATGTTGGCGACGAATTTCTTTATCTTTAACCAGTTGTTCGTTCGACAAATTTTTGATAGCTTAGAGGGAAATAAAATGATGATGAGGAACAAGAAAGTCGAGAAAAAGCAAAATTTACTTTAACTTACAATTTAAAATAGACAGCGGTATATGGGTCTCTTTATCCTGTAATGTTAACCAGCGTGGATTATCACAACTTAGATATATATCTTCTACAGCTTTAGCACCCTCATTTCTTAATGTTATAGTAATGGGTATAATTTCGCCGACTATCAAATCAGCGGGTATAGATGAAAAGCATACACTTAACACTGGCACTGGCGGTATAACGCGTATATTTAACTTTTGATCATTAAGTGAATTTTGTGTTTTTTTACCAGCCGAACGAAATGTGTGCTTCTCAAAAATTAAGGAACCTTTGAGAGCAATGTTCGGCTCTGCTATGGAAGATATTTGAGCGGCGATACCTACTACCATAAGTAACCCGGTCAGTTTTGGTGTTAATTTAAAATGTAAAATCTCTTGAGCCCTTTCTTCCAACGTTAAGGATTGAGATGTAAAGGTTTTTATAGCTGCCTTAACAGCGGATTTATCTACAAGTAAAAAAATTCAATTAATCATGAATTATATAAATGAACAAGAAACGATCTTACTAGAATTATCGGAGCCGCCTTCGTATAAACACATATTACTTAATTCATCGCCATTATCCAATTTAAGAGACCATAATAAGTCCACATTGTTAAGCACAAGACCACAGCGTATAGTATTTATTATGGTAACAGAAATAATAAGTGGTTCTGCAAAAAAAATTCGTATCCATTTTAAATAAAAATATATTATCCTTAATTAGATGAGAATACTTACCGCCCTGTACGGCTATAGGATTTTCTGTGGTAGGGTTCTCTTTGCTAAATAAGCTCCGCAAGGGTTTGAAAATCAAAGGACGATTCTTGGCGGAAGCTGCCACCAGCATTTCCTCAATTTTATGCCAAATAAACTCATCCTTTAAGTCGCTCTTTTTATTTGATTAAAAGTAATTTAAAAATAATTGATAATAATTTACTGACTTTCCCTAATCAATGATTATCGCAATTACAGTTAGTGTATTATATGAATGTAATATTCAGCCTACGGATAATAACGTATCGGAATTCCAACAAACTTTCTATAAGTTCCGAAATTTCAATAAAGGTCTCAAAATACTTGTTCGAGCAATGTTAGGATCGAGCCGAATTTTCGCAATAATCTGATTACAAATCTTTTTGCAACTGTCGTAACACGTCTAACATCTAATGTATTTTCATTTATAGCATTGTATCCGCAAGAGACAAGAAAAATACATTTCTTCCCTAGAAATTATGAAATTAGCGTTTAATTTCCATTGCAAATTCAAAGTGAAGCTTCAGGTATTCTTTTTTTATATAGTCGTCTAATTTACAATTATAAGAAACATATCAACAACATCAAACAAACAACATCACCAAACGTTTGCTTGAAAGATTCGGTCGTATGTATTTGCGGATTTTCGTAATATTTTCCCGCTGTAATTTTTCCCTATTGCCGAAAGAATAGCGATATATATGTTCACATTCGGTAGCATTTTACATTCTTAGTGTTTTCAAATGAACCCGTGATGAGAGTGACAAGTAACGTAGGCCAAATAGGTAAGATAAAGTTTATAGAATCTCCGACCAAACCAAACTGATGATGACAAACGATTTCAATTTTAGTCCGTTCACTTTCTCTATTAGTGCAGTGTACAAAAATTTGTCAAAATATATCAATAATTGTGACTTATAGGCTGAACACGCAAATTCGCGGACAGACATCAGAGAAACATTCACACTTAAATCATTTCAGTAATTGACTATGGAGCGACCGTTATGGAAATAGGTAGATCTACCATAAGTATTTCTGGGCTTACACACATCCGAACAAACTTAATGTATCCTGTATCACAAATAGTGTAGGGTACAAAAAGAAGCACAATTTGTTGCCCAGTTTATAATAGTGGCTTTCTTCTGACGCAAGCTGACAAAGTATTACGAAACCATGTCTATGTCCAGACAACTGCCTTTTTTTAAAATAGAAGTGACACATTCCTCTTGCTGCTATCTTTTCTTAATATAAAAGGTTTCATACTCGTAAATATAAATGATGGATGAACGGAAGTATCGAGCATGGTCGCGTTTATCAAAGAATTTCATTCTGATTAAAAATATCCGCTGAATGCTATTATCATATGTGTGGTGCTATGATTTTATTTCACATTATGAAATGAGAAAATCATCTCAAATTTAAGCTGACTTGTGCCGACAGAGATAAATATCATTCGGCTACAATGCACTGAAATAATGGATCCTACCACCTTCAAGAGCCGATTTTATAGCTTTGGTCCTTTCCAAGCTACGATTGTTACTTTTTCGAATTAATATGATTAGCAAGTAAATCAAAGTAAATTCGTTATAACACCAATTAATTCCACACCAATATTCTTACGTTTATATCTATATTCGAAGCTGGAACATGATTTGTAGTTGCTGCCGGGGGCGCTAAAGTAAGAACGCGTATTGAATCTTGTAAAACTTGCGGTAAGGCGAGAGTTAATAAACCCATTTCTGGATGACGCGTTGTATATTCCTTAAAATCACAAAAACAACCGAAAAATGAAATTTACAAATATTTGTAAGCGTAAAATTTAAAATCTTACGTTTTGAGTTTGTATGTATTCCTTTAGAAATGATAACTGCTGTTGAGCTCCTTGTAAGCTACCAGGCCTTAAAAGATGAGCAAATGAGCAGCTTGCCTCATCGAGTTTCTTCAACATATAGGCTTGTTTAGCCATTGTAAACTGTATGTGATCTTCGGCTAAACTCCAACCACGCTGCTGAAATACTTGATACGATTGATTATAGCAGCGATACGCATGTTTGCGCTGACCGGCTCGTGAATAACGATTTCCCGACAAAACAATTTGAAATGCATATTTACGATGCATGACTGGTGTGGAAGCCAAAAAACAATACGCAGCCTGTTCTAGTAGTAACGCGGAACGTAAGTCGGACTCTTCACTAGTCATACGAATCAATTGTTTAGCCGCTTCACCGTACAAACGGGCTGTCTTTAAGCACTCCATGCTTAATAATGTGGCACGTGTTGCAAATTGTTGTAATCTTTGGATATAAAAATCTCATTAACAATATTATACAGCAATGTTTACTTAGCTTACTTGCACACATTCAAATAGCACGCAATTGCGTCTTCCATGTAATCATAGGTTTTACGATTTGCTGTTCCCAGCATAAATGCGGAAAGAGCGGCCATCTCCAATGCACCTGCATAATATTGCCAGGCTGAATCGGCATTGAAGTCTCGTTTAGCCTGATGATAGGCTTGAAAGGCCATATTATAGTGACAGAACATAAAATATAAATCTCCCAGCTTACGCGTCTGTAATTCTGCCGATTCGTGAGTGTAACTTAGGAAAATATAAGAATTATTTTGGGAAAAAAGGAAAGACTATACTCCTTTTCGACCGAGACTTGATTTTTATGAAATGTAGAGTCTTTTGTAAATTTGTAGCATATTGTATATATATATATAATATATATAAATATATATATGATACTTGATTGCAAGAAACTAAAGATTTTAAGACTAACACTTGGTTTTTGTAGTTGAAACTTGCAGACAAAGCGATTTCGACAACGGAACAGTCAACAGAGAGATAAACTATATTTCAATATACATATATATAATTTTATATATATATATATAAAATTATATATTTTATATACACACACACACATACGTTATTTAGATTCGATAAATCTAACAAAACTTCGGTCGAAATTTTTGCTAAATTTCGTTACATTTTACTTACATGACAGCGTTTTGATTACTAGCACTGGCTCCTGGTTTGCTAGTAACAAACCAACGTTTAGTGGCACTCAATAATGATTTGCTTACACCTTTTTTATTAGTTACCTGTTTAGCATATGAATGAATTTACAGATATTTCTTTTTAATTTCGCACTTACGGCTTCATTTAAAGTTGCCACCAATTGTTCCACATACGGTATTAGAGCGCGTACTGCGTAATCTTGCACAAAATGCCTTAAATTTTCCACGTCCATAGCATTCAAGCACTGACCATAATGAGCTTCAGCCTCCGTATCGCCTGACCAAACATTTGGATTAATGTTTTGTGAAGCTATGCTTTCACAGCTTATTGAAAACCTGGAATTCTTTTAACAAAAAAATCCTTATTTTATTAATAAGACAATTAATTTTTGTTCACTAACTATAGCTTCAGTGGCATGCTCTTGTACCGGACTTAGAGGATGTAAAATGGCAGCTTCATTTGCTTCGTGAGCTGTTGAGGGTTCACCTAAAGCACTCATGTGCATATTAGGCATAACTAGCGAAGACACGCCACTAATATCTTGTGGTGTTTTAGTTCCACTTAATTGATCTGTGCTTGTAGTACCAGTCACGGAATTGTCATTAACTTTAGGTTGTCTTTTGATGAAGGCAGTCCAATAATCGGGTATTTCACTGGTAATCGTCCCATCCAGTGAATTCACTTGTATGAGAAAACATTTCGAATCAATAAATGTGGATTTAAGTAATTCATAACTTTGCTGAGCTCTCGACAGGTCACCTTGGCTGCCTTCGTGCAAAACTACATAACTATTAAGCACATCGTTTGGCTGAAACCATTTGGGCAACTTTTGAGGTGTAACACTTTGCATTTGATGTACACGTTGTGTCAACTTTTGGGCCGTCTCTACTACGTTAGGATCTCCACTAGACAACACAATTAAACAACTCAATAAATGTCGGGTAAATTCGTGGTCTGCAGGAAATTGCACGGCCAGAAAAGTTTCACGCCAATGTTCAAACCATGGAACGCCATCTGGCAATTCCAAATTCACACCATTTATATTCAATACTTTAGTTTTACTGCTATGAGCATTGGTGACCGATTCATTAAGCATTTTACGCGCCAGTACTGTTTGTGGTGGACGCCAGTCTACGTCACAAAAATTCAAACGTAAACCTCTTATTGAAACGCTTGTCGCTAGAACATCACGAAATTGCGCTAAGATTGGAAGTAACATCGGAGAAAAATGCAATGAAAGTTAGAAGAGAAAAAAAGTAATGCCACAATATACCATCATTTTGCAAACGGGCAAAAGGCTGCAACAATTCAACGAAAGACACATTATTGCGATGGCACACTTCATCGGCATGAAAGCTGGTGACTACGCCTACTAACGGCGAAAATATATTTTGTATAATTTCACGAGCATTATAATTATGACCAGTTAAATGAATCATAGTCAAGAAAATTCATCGATATTTCTACTAAAACTTGTTCATTCGCAGTAAATTCATACAATGCAAATTCTTTATGAAAAATTTTTAGATCAATGTTAGGCTGGTTTTGTTTGTTTTTGGCACTTTCATCGCGTTACGTTATTGTATACAATATCATCAGGGCACAAAATAATTTAAAAGGGCAAAGTCGATCCATTTAACCGCTACTTACGTTAAGCGAAAGATTTCAATTCGGTTGATTTGGAGGAAATTGTGGCAAGATAAAATTTTAGTAATTCGAATAACGATTGTAGATAACAATTTTAATTTGATTCGGCTTTTTTGGTAGAAAATAAAATATTAAATGTATTTTATCATTGGATAAAAATATCATATGTTAATGAAATGGATTATCACATCTTGGCATTTTTACATAGTTCTTCTTATATCCATAAAAGATGAAGTATGTAGGATAATAATTAAGATTCCTCAGAGACTTGTTCTTGCTTGCAAGCAGGTACTGGATATTAAGACGCTCAGTCCAAGTCACATTACATAGTTTCTCTTTTGTTTTCTTTTTACGAAGATAATGTATATTTTTTAATCTCATTGGGTTGTATTTGTAATGTTACCTCATGTTAACGTTACCTTACTTTTTTAATTTTTAAGTAAGGAGTAAATTAAGCACATTTGTACAAAAAAAAAATGTATTTTCTTATTTACATCTGCATACCTAACACAAGGAAATTTCCAAATAATTTATCTGAAAATAATGCGTTTGATGTATAAAACTCATATAATTTTGTATTCATGTATTTGTTTCATGTTTACAAAAGCGCAACGAACACTGCACAATTAGTTAGACAACATATATATATATATATATATATATATATATATATATATATATATATATATATATATATTTGAATGCGGAGTTGAATTGGACTAAGCCAATAATTAATAAAGAGCCACCGATTTTCATACACATATGCAAAAATAAATTTAACCGCTTTGCTTACATCCTCGCATTGGAAATATATAAAAAAAAAAAAACAAAAGTACGGGGTAGCTTATAACATCTCTGAGTTTCTAAAAGATTTTCAAAAAAATACCAGGGGTACTCCTCGCTGTCGGAACAATCACGAGATGAGCAGTGAAGGAGACTGCAACATTTTGAGTGGGTAAGTAGTTAATTTTCTTTTTTATTGTTACCACCATCAGGCACGGTCTATAGTACGCTGTTCAGATATACTGATAGGTTTGGTTTATGCCTGCGGAGCCGAATTGTAATCCGTAAAGTGTAAATAGGAAATTAATTATATTAAATGTAACTCGTAACTGTAATTATAAATTATACTATGGGGCTGCTTTTTGTATTTATTCTACCTTTGCGTTTGAAATTTTGAATTTTTTTAGTAATCGCCTATATTAGTTTGAGATAATCTTGAATTTACTGATACTATGTAGTCCTAATGTGGAATTTAAACTTGCTTCAATGCACGAAAATTGGCCCGTGAAGTGCTTGTTTATTGAATGTTTGATTTGATATAAATAAATATCTTTTAGTTAACGTTCGTTCGAGACGAAGACGACAATTGGTATTTGTTTTGATTTGGTCTACGTAAGACTTTAGTCGTAACTTTCTTTGCTATCATTCAAGTCAAATGAAAAAGCAGAAAAAAGAAGCAAATTGTTGCTTTTATTTATTTGCGGATGTCAAAATGCAAAAATAACAGCCGATCCTTCTCTCCGACGAAAGAAGCAAATAAGTAAAAACAAAGTTCAAAGTGCATAAACGTTTTACACTTCCAGTGTAACAAAAAAGGTTTTATAAATTTTATAAAGATTTAAAAAAAATTTAAACTACAATATGTGCAAAATCTGAAGTAGTAGCAACAGCTTTAGTGAGAACTCTATAAAAAGCTGCAAACAACATCAACGAAAGCAGCAGTAACTATAAAAACCGCACTATGAAAAAATTATGTATTGGAAGCACCATATTTTTAATCTTTAGATTCCTGTTGCTATGCATATACAGTGCACATTAGCCGTAACGCTAAGAATTATTATGGAGTCAGGTAGTCTTCAGGCGATAAAAATACCTACTTAAAGAAAATTTCAAAGTTTGGCTTAAGTAGTATATAATCTCTTTTTTTTCAGTCCAATAACAATTTTTAAGCATTGTTTAAGTCAAAATTGTCCTAAGATTAAAACACCTGCTTTAATTTAGCTAATTATACGATGAACAATCGACAAAGTATACATAGTAAATCGATATTAAAATATCGCAGTAATGAAATAAAAGTGATGGATAAAGATTCGTCATACTGACAAACCAACTGTCATTTTCAAGTATTTGTGTACTTTCTTCAATTAGATCGCTGAGGCATTAATTTAGAGTGTACTCTTTTTTGTATACAGAATGCGATTTGGTATAAGAGTAGCGTTCCAAAATCCATGGAAGTTTAGTCCCAAAATTCCAGGAAATCTTTAATGGAATGCGCAATTCCCTTGCGACACAGCAAGCTACTCGTTAATGAAGCATCTGTCTAAAGTAGTGCATAAGTTCAAAATTGTGGAGAAACTTTCCTCGACTTTTAATGAATTGCTTGCCATCAGACATCGCTATAATGGAACTCCCGGAATGGAACGCTATAAGTTAACAGTTCATAATCCCAGGCTTCCGCGACAGCTACCAGCAATTGGAAACGGGGCAACAAATTGCCAAAGTTTCGGCACGAGTAACATTACACCATCAACAAATTAAAATGTTACATTATCACAGTCGTTTTGCAAATTAAAGAGTATATTTACTAATAACACTATATTTATAGAACCAGTTAAAAGGTTTCTTAATGTTCACTATTAATTTACAAGTTTCACATTCTTCCTGTAATATTATAGCATGCCGCTTTTGTACACTGTTGTCAGGAAACGCTGAAAAAATGGAAACGAACATAATTGAAATTATCTTTTTAATCTTTTTGGTCGGATAATATTAAATTACGATTCTTCTTCGAGGCGTCGGTGCAAGGTTTTGAAAATTCCTTAAAACGTAAACAAACGTAACTTATTTTGATGCTTTGTGCGTATGCTAACGCCATCAAAAAGATTTGATAAAAACACATTCGCCATTCCCGTTGGCCCTGAGTGGGTGTTGGTCTCCGCACGCTGACAGATTGGCAGCGGGGCGAACGCCCTCACGTTTTAAATCATTTCGCAGGCGATTTATGTGGAATTACTTAGTCTGCCGCCTTCGCCAGCACCATTAGTCAATTAGTCAATGGTGCTAAAATTTTTGAAACTTGATACTATCCATCCATCGTCTAGGGAATAGTAATTTTATTATTAATTAATTAATTTTATGATATGATTATATGATATATGGTGAATAAAAAAACATATCTTACTTTAGGATGTTTATATTAGATTTACAGATATTGTTATAAATTGTTAGGCCATTAGCAGTGTGATTTTCAATGGCGTTTAATAAAGAACGTGAGTGCGAGAACATTGAGCGTTTGCATATTTTAGATTGGAAAATGATTAACGTGCATTAGACGATTTTTTGTATCACGTAAGTGTTTTCTAAAAATGTTTTTTTTATTTTCGTATTGGAATTCAGAGAACGGAATGGATTGAGAGAATTGAGACATGATCCCGTTCAGAAATTACTTTAGTTGTAATATTATTATTATTATTATTAACTTCAGAAATTTAATATTTCTTCACAAACCCATTCGTATTCGAACACAAGAATACTTATATGAGAAAATGTTGTTTCGTAATTCCTTCTTGACCCTAAATATTTATTATCATCAAGGCTATTCTTTGTTAATGCTGTAAAGCTATGTATCTCATTATCACTTTGTATTAAAACGATTGTTAGGCTGAAGGACTTCTAAAATTTATAATTTATTATCTGTAATATACAATTACGTCTACATCTATGCCTCGATCTAATATAATATTGTATAGCATAGTGATTATCGATGTCCATACAGTACTACTGTACAGTACTACGAGTGCTACTCGTTTTGTTAGTTACTTGTAAAGTAAGACTTATTTCCCGATCTCTGCATTATGCTTCTTCCATGCTGCAATAATTTTCAGTTTTAATTTTAATTTATGTTTATACTTTTATATATTTCTATATCAATATATTTGTTTTTATATATTGTTATGTGTTATGGTGCAAGAGCAAGATCGTGTTGTAAAGACGAGTAAATCTCATTTTGGAGCATCCCTAATAAATTAAATCAATTTTATATTTTAACTTAAAGTGAAGATGACTCAGCTTGACATTTAAAAAAGCTGTCTATATACTAACTTTCTAGTCAAAATTTTTATATCTTTTTTGTTCACTTAAAAAGTAAACTTTTAATAGTGAGCAATGCGGCGTATATTGCAATTCGAAGCTTTTTGGCATACGTGTGTATGTGATGTCGGCTATTGTAAAAATGCTAGTTAAAACTTTCATAAGAGTATAATTTAATTTTGTCTATTCCCTTTTTTTTTGCTTGCTGGACACACATCACGCTACATATCACACTACAGTATATATTTATTTCTGTTATCAATATAAGTCAATGAAATATGGCTTATATGTCCAGGTTAAAGAAAATTTATAAAACTTAATTGGCTATGTGAGATCAGAATTAAATGTATGACTGAGTTTTAAGCCAACAAAAGTTTAGATTTGAAGTTTGTTAGTAAAATAATTAATTTCTTTATTTCTCACGCTATCTGAATAACAAGTGAACCAAGGATATGTTCCTGTTTTTACTATACTCTGCACTACTTGTAGTACAGGGTATATTAAGTTAGTGCGGTCGTATGTGACACGCAGAAGGGTTCAGATAGACCCACCTTTTATAATACCAATCTAAGCCTGTCCGTCCACCGCTCCGTCCGTTGACTGTCCATATAAATTTGTTTTCGAGATACAGGCCGCGATTTTTGAGTTATTTCGATTAAATTTGGTACACCGACGTGTATTCACCCAAGAAAGACCGCTATTTAAAATGGTTCGGATCGGACAACGTTATCGACCATTCCCTATATAACGTCCTATTCTAGAAAGTCGTTATATGGAAAAAATTGTAATTTTCAAAATTTCTCGGCAAAAGTGGCTAAGTAGTAGGATTACGCCATTCTACATTGGCATGAAATCTTTAGATCGGCTGGGGCAATTTTTGAATCTCGTCTCATATAACGAAAACTGAAGTTCATATGACAAAAGGATATAATTTTCAATGCTTCACGATGAAAATTGTATCATAAAAGTAATTTAACATAAACAGATTAACTGTGCCAAATTTTACCATTTCGGCCTATTTTTTTGATCTTATCCGAACAAGGATTTTCACGAAAATTGTAGAGCAGAAAAGTCTAAGTTTTAATATGCAGTAATGAAGACTGATCCATAATATTATGGTGATTTCGTACAAAAATGAAGTATACAAAATTTGGACCATCTATGTCTATTTTTGAGTTCTGCCCTATGTAAGGATTAAACTTGTACTACATTAGATTGCGTCTTGCACTTGCCCATAAATACACACAAAAAAGAAAGTATGGCTTTATGTAGAAAAAAGATATCATTTTTTCGTTCTATAATAAAAATAAGAATTATGGTAGACAATGTGGTGTAGAGTATTGAAAGACCGGCCTTGCCGCAATGCAATCTAAAGGAAATTTTTCGTCTTAGCTTTTATTGAAAACATGTAATTTTAGAGCAAATTTGTTCAGAACTTGAATTATTTGGGTTTCGTCTAATTTGACAGACATGACATAGCACATTTAATAGCTTTTGTGCCTCCGTAATGCAAAAAACAAATCTATCAAACAATACCGAACACTGCTTCATACGCTAGCCGAAAAACGAAAGTCAAACTTAACTTTCGCATTTATTCAGCCATACATTTTTTTTTATAATTCTATTTAACATAATTTCGTTGCAACATTCATTACTTGAACAAAAAAAGTACTTTCGCCGAAGATATGGTTTTTTACGATAATTTGTGTCTTAAATTAGAGAAACCTCTGAAAAGCAAATTTTGCATAACATGCCTGTTTTATAAAGACAGGTAAGCAATATAATTGAAATGGAAACCAACACCGGTTTAACAATTTTGGCGGGAAGTTGGCAACATTCTAGAATTTTATCATATCGTGTGGTGAAATAATCAGTTTTTTACAAACGGAAAATAACATAAAAAATAGATTTTCTTTCAATTTAGAAGAAAAGAGTTAACATAAAAAATAGTAAGTATTTGCTCCGGTATAACTATATGCAATTAATAACTTATCCTTTATATTTCTTACACCTTTAGAGTCTTCTCGTGCAGCATTCTTCTTAAATGCTCTAAGAGCGAAATTGTATTTTGTATATTGCAGTTTACATGATTACTTGCCTGCCTAACTGTGCGTGCTAATATATGTTTTTTTGACTGTACCTTGGTTGATTCCCGTAGTTGCCTATTTGCAAAGAAAAATTATGGCTAAAGTTCATATAACAAATGTTGTGGTATTAGATAATCCTAGCAGTTTTTTTAATCCATTTCAATTTGAGTTAACCTTCGAATGCATTGAAGAATTGAAGGAAGATCTCGAATGGAAAATGATATACGTTGGGTCGGCAGAGTCTGAAGACTATGATCAGGTATTGGATACTATATATGTAGGTCCAGTACCTGAAGGCAGACATATATTTGTGTTTCAAGCCGATCCGCCAGACGTCACTAAAATACCCGAACCGGATGCAGTGGGTGTTACAATAGTCTTATTAACTTGCTCGTATCGAGGTCAAGAATTTGTGCGTGTAGGTTATTTTGTAAATAATGATTACGCGGACCCAGAAATGCGTGAAAATCCACCATCGAAACCTATGTTTGATAAACTTGTACGTAATATATTGGCTAGCAAACTGCGTGTAACCCATTTTAAAATTAATTGGGACGATGCCGCCTCGAATGACTTGACAAACGGCAATGGTCACGACGCTGCAGAAAACCCTGATGATGACGACATGCAGTGCTCAAGTGAATCAGATGCTGTTTTAGCGGCTTCTTCAAACATACATTTGGCTGCCGATAATACCACAGCAACAACCACATTAACCACCGTACCCGAAGCTACCATAGACGATAACAGTTTAACTATGCCTATAGGATGTGGTGTAAATGCTCTTAATGAAAACTCAAATTCTTTGGCAATGGAGTGCTAGGTATTCCTTCTTTTTTTTTTAATTGCCCAAGAATTTTCATAGCTGTTCATATCTCATTCGCTTTATACCCAAAATTAGAATATATTTTTTTCTTCCTTGAGTGAAATGAAATTGTTTGCAATTTCTCGATTGACAGATTTAATAGAACATTTGAGTTGTCAATTTTCATTCTTTCTTTAATGCCTTGTATGTCCAGAATTTGCCTTTAATTCACTATCTGTTTTATAATTATTTTAATTCATAATTTAATAAAATATTAGTTGTTTTCCTACGACCGAAATTTTTAAATTATTTTTTTGCCTTTATATCGTATAATTTATAAAAAAAGGAAATGTATTAAAAATAAATCAAATATGTTTTTTTTTTGCTATCGTCCGAGCGACTATCAGGGTGTTTACGTAGGAAACCTTGAACCCATATGTTTGTTTTGTTTCCTCCGAACCGGGGACCGCTCTAGTCGACTTCTCATATTAATATTTATAATATTAAGAATACATAAGTGGATCAAAATTAGACTATCTTCAAAGATACATTGGAGGAAAAGTTAAAGAGAAAATTACAGAAGGAAATCTACAATACCATCATCAACACTACTCTTCTATTAACCCGCAATTAATTCCACTTTTATATCCAACAAATGTCGAGAAAATCAAGATCCAAGCATTTTCGAGAATTCGCCTTGGGCATACAATTGCAACTCCCCAATGGATCTTGAAGAAGTCTTCCTCCCCAATCTGCAGTTGTGGACAAATTCTTACTATAAAGCACATTCTCTGCGACTGCCTTAACTTTTCCTTGGCTAGAACTATTGCATTTAAAACGATTAACCCTTTGGACATTCTAAAATCAGCTTCAGAACAGAATATTACTTCAATATATTACTTTATTAAAACGACTAGGCTCAATATCTAATGTAATTTTATAAATTAGAACCGATAGCCTGTGTTGCTAATGCTCAATGTCTTTTGTTTAGTCTAAGAATTTATTTCATTAGTCTAAAATTATAATAATAATAATAATAATAATAGACTTTTTTTTTTGGGCAAAAAGTCGATTTTCAATAATTAATAGCATGGAGAGTTTAAAATAATGGATTCCCATTCTTGTAAACATTAAATTTAATCAAAAAACAGAACTTACGCATCACTTCAAACTGTCCACTACCGTGCGGTAACGTGATGTAGGTACAACGGGACTCATGCTGCTGGCTTCAAATGAGAGGAATGATGTTAGATGTGTCTGACAATTCCAGGGAAAAACAATCATTGATTCTAAAATAGTGATTAATATTTAATTTCTGTAGCTCCGATTCCTTTGACTTGCTACAATTCTTACAATTAATATTGGCTTTCAATGGATTCATTTTATCCACTGTTCTGTAAAGTTCTAAACTCTGTTTCCTTCCCACGAATCAAGTAAATCTATGGAGGATTCTAAATGCTCGTAACCAATGGTTACTAGTTATCGATTAACATTCATCTCTTTCTTATTTTCAATGAAATTGGAAATAATTTTTAAGTGACCTTTAAGCGAGTTGTGTTCGTCTCAGCAATTTTTAAGAAGGGTCACTCCATCTCGTACGATGAATTGGGAAGTTGTGCCCTAGCAACAATTTGAATTTAGCTATTCGCTAGCCATCTGACGAGAGTTCAAAAGAGCTTGAGTTTTTCCAGGAAAATAATGGGACCCCTCTCTGAAATATGGGGGAACTGTAAATCATGGATCCATTCATATGCAATATGATTTATAAAGATACGTTATTTCAATTCCATAAATCTTGACAGCAGCTCATAGATAATGAATCAAACTGAAATCTTAATCAAATTTCTTAATGTTGCGGTATATTTCATTTTTGATCTTTGCACAAAGTTTTCAATGGAGAGAGGCTTAAAATTGAATTTAGTGAAGGAAACAATTAACTTAAGGACAGTAGAAAAAAAAGGTCTGAAATCAAAATATTTCTTTTGGGCAAAAAAAAAAAAAATAGAAAAATTCGCATTAGGACGGAAAATAGGTGAACAGGGACCTTATACAGATTCCAATATACTTCTGCAAAAGGCGAAGCTATCTCTACACAAATTACTTAATTTATTTTTTCGAGACAGATATTTCTTTATTGCAAATCCTCCTTTCACATTCTACATTCCACACTTTAATAGACCAATAGACGTTTATCCCATCGTCTAAAATATAATTTAAGATGCGGGCAAATGTGCATTTATGTTTAACTTAATATATTTAATATACCACACCATTCAAGTGATAGAGATAATGAGGAGGAAGCATTCTTTTTTTTTTTTTTTTTTGGTTTGTCGAGAAAGTTTGCAGGCCTGTATCGCCAGTGACAGTGTTGTAATTTCTTATTCAATAATTCACACAATTCACTCTTTTTGATTAGTTTGATTTATTTGATAAATTTTTTCTCAAATTTTTGACTTTATTGATTTATCGATTTTTTAATACTTGGGATGAAGTACTCAGATCTAAAGGAAAGCTTTTAGAGATTTCAATGACATATAACTCCTATTAAGGTCTAAAAGCTAAAGAAATCTCTTGCTAGCACAATTCTTTAGTCTGCTTCTTAGAAAATTTTTGCCATATTTATTCACTTCGAAGGACGTCAGCGAAAATAGGGCCGAACTTTTGCTTTCATTTCCTTCAAGTTGTTTGTGATCATTGTGTCGTCATCACATCTGTATTGAAATTATGTATGCATTTCAGTAAAAAGGAGAGCGGGGGTTAAATTAAGTGGTTAACTTTTGAGCCCAGATTTGATGGTCTCTGCACTTAATGTTAATGATCGCCCGAAAAGAGTATGTAACACCTTCAATGCCGGCTCTATTCGAAGCCAGCTGCATGGCTTAAGACATTTTTTTTTCTACGCTTTATATCTTTTGCTCGATACTTACTTGTTGGGGGTTTCAATCGATTCATTTTCGGAAATTGTAGTATGAACTTTAGCGTCCACTTAATGCACGATATTTTATTTATGCAAAAATTTTGCTTTAACGCGAAAATAAGCACAAGATCAATATACGATATTTGTTGTTTTAAACAGTTTTTCAGTGATAGATCGGATGCGAATTGTTTTACGAAAGTTACCTCAGCCAAAACGATTTACTTTATATTTGCCTTTTGGTAGCGATAAAATTTGATATTTAGATACGAGGGGCGCTTGGTTGCTAATAAGACAATCCATCACTACGTTAAGACTAATAACTATGACGGATTCTATTCAAATTCAAATGTTCGTTGGAGTATCTTAAGAGATCTTATCGTTTGTCGAATTGCGCCCCGGTACGTATTTATGATTGCAAATATTTACATATATGTATTGTATTTATGGATATAAGTGAAATCATTTCGTTCATTAGACGCTTTCCGTCTAATAGCCCTTGCATATAATAATTCGATATGAATTTATTTGCGTGATTCCTTATAATTTTTATTATTTATAAATTATATTGTACAAATATATATAATTGATGTATATATATATGTAAATATATTAGCAAATAATTTCTTCTAAAAACTAAAACATAAATTTCTTTTACAATTACAATTTTGAATAATTTAACACATAAAGTGATATAAAATTTATATACAATGACATGCACATTCACATATTCAGGAAAAAAAAAGAGGCCACATACACACACATATACATAGAAATCATCAGTAGTGATGAAACGATAAGCACATTCGCACGCATTCCTAAACGCAGTATTGTTTGCAAATTTCATTAGCGGCACATTTTGTAAGTGTTCTTCTGTGACGTTGCTTACGTACGCGGCGAATATATTCGATTAGATCGTTGACCTCCTTGAAGCTCAAAAGGCCTGCTGTGCCAACATTTAAATCCAAATGACGGAAACGGTTAACGTTGCAAGTGCAGCCATCAAATAGAAAATAGTTTTTTATAACTTTATTCTCCTTATTCTCGCAACGGAAGAGGACGAAGTTGCCCCAGGGTGTCATGACGAGGATACGATCAGCGGCACGAAAGCCGGCACTTATCAATTTACATAGACTATTATAACTGCCAGCTTCAGAGCCAACCACTACTATGTCGGCAGCTTTGGGGGAAAAACCAGGATACCGATTAGGGTTAGGAGCTGCGAGGAAACGTTTTCTTTCTTTAAAGAAGTCTTCACATTCATCGTCAGCCTCAGTCGCCTCATCTCTGCGTTCGCCGCAACGTTTCGCTTTATCTTTAAGTTTTCTCTCTTTTTCCCTTTCTAGTTGCAGCAATTTTTCGAGATCTTTCTGTCTTTCTTTTTCCATTTGCAATTGTTTTTCTTTTCCTTCTTTTAATAATCTTTCTAATTCCTCTATCCTTTGTTTATCCAGCTCAGCTTGTTTTTGCTTCGCAAAGTCTTCTTCCCTTTGTAGTTCCTGTTCGGCTTTCTTTTGCTCTTCCAGTTCTGCTTTCAATTGTTTATAGATGTCTACCGCTTCGTGCTCTGTATGCTTTGTTTTATCTAATTCTGGTTTCTTATGCGCAAGATCTGCCTTTGACTTAGCAGGTTTAGCAATTTCCGCCTGCTTTTGTTTATCGAGTTCTGCTTGCTTTAGTTTCTCCATTTCCTCTTTTCTTAGCTGAAATCCTTCTGCCCATCTTTGTTTATCCAGTTCTGCTTGTTTTTCTTTATCCAATTCTGTTTGCCTTTTTCTATCAAGGTTATATTGCTTCATTTTTTCTAGGTCTGCTAACTTCTGCTTATTATCCAGGTCTTCTTGCTTCAGTTTATCCAACTCTGCTTTCCTTTGTTTATCAAGTTCTGGTGTTTTTTTTTGTTTATCCAGCTCTGCTTGTTTTAGTTTATCTTGTTCCAACTGTGCGAGTTTATCTTGTTCCAATTTTTTTAGTTTATCCAGTTCCTGTTGTTTTAGATAATCTTGTTCAGCTTGCCTTAGTTTATCCGCAACCGTTTGTTGTTTCAGACTATCAAGTTCTGCTAGCTTTAATTTATCGGATTCTGTTTGCCTTTGTTTATCCATTTCCGCTTGCTTTAATTTATCTAATTCCATTTGTTTCTGTTTATCTAATTCTGTCGTACGTTCTGCTCCCTTTTCCTTTTTCTTATCTAGGTCTCGTTGAGCTGCTTTTGATTCGTCGGCGGAAATACTTTTAGCACGTGCGCTGCCTTTTTGTCCTTTCTTTCCCTTAGCACCGCTACCTTTTTTATCATCTTCATCGCCTACATCACCATCAACATCTTGAGCACCTTTGCCTTTTTTGCCTTTACCGCCCTTTCCGCTCTTGCCACCTTTACCGCCTTTACCGCCTTTGTCACCTTTACCTCCTTTACCGCCTTTGCCACCTTTACCACCTTTACCGCCTTTACCGCCTTTACCATATTTTCCGCCTTTTCTTGCACCTTCCTCATCATCTGTTGATGACGATTCCAGACCTTCCAATTCTTCAAGTGGACCGCCACCGCCTTCTTCTTCCTCTTCCATTATTTCTATCTCACTAGACGATGTCTTTAGTTCTAATTCAAATACAGCAGAGAATAAGTCCTCGTCCTCATAATCACTAATCTCGCCCAACATCTTCTGACACATATCCTCAGATTCTTCAAAGCAAATAACTTCATTTAAGGATTTCACTTCTCCATCAGGGCCTAGTTGGGGTTCTTCTTCTGGTGCAGGTGTACCATCCTTTTTCTCTTTTAATTGTATGTTGCGGATCTTCAGAACATGTAAATAGAATGGACTGGATCTATTCGAATCTAATAATATCGCATTGAAGACCGTCATAAACACATCGAAAGACCGAAACATTCTTACAGTTGCATGCTTTTCCATGTCTTCTACTTTGCTTGGCTGGTTAGGCATGCCCACTATTCGATGACGAAATGGATCGAACAGATATATGAAATCATTCTGTTTCCATATGGCATACATTTGGAAGTTAATTTGGAACAACAATTTCGTGTCGCCCATTCCGAAAGCCCTCTCGAGAGTTTGAGCTAAATCCGTAAATTTGTAACCAGGTACACAACGCCATATACCTTCGTATTTTCGGGGGATTAATTCTATATGTGCACGAAATTGCCCAATGTTGAAATAAGATGGAAATTCGTCAACATCTATAGGATCAGTGCTGGTACATTTAATCCAACAAGCTTGACAAAAGTTAACACCAAAGCATATAATTTTATCGACCATTTTTCTATTCCATGTAGCTGGATGGTCAATTTTCGATACTAACATGGCAGTTACACCAGCTGGCAAAGCACTACGATTTCGTAGTAGTTCGCCGCGATTTAGGGATAAATGTAACTTTCCCTTCAGATAGGCATAATCATCGCTAGCAATTTCATATTCATGCTGTCGAGGGCCGTATTCTCTTTGTATTATATTACCAGAGGGCGTGACCAATTTTACGATTTTCATTTCACGCATAGTGCATGGATCATTCTTAGATAAGTCGCTTAAATTTAAAATTAAGTGCCTGACGTTATCTAAGGTCTTTAAGCATATTAACATCGCCACTCCCTTCTCCTTATCCGAATTGAAATCAGAGAGCCTACGACCGCCCACATCGAATATGAAGAACACTCCTCTCGTATGCCAGATCATCACGTAAAATTGTCCAACAGATAGCAAACAATATTTATGCTTACGGAAGAAAGCCTTCAGAGCAGATTTAATATTTTCTACAAGTGGCAAATCTGGATTGTTGCCATCGCCTGCTTCGCCCGGTTTATCGGTGGATGATTTCACCAAACG
The DNA here is from genome assembly GCA_000688715.1 of Glossina pallidipes. Taxonomy (NCBI): domain Eukaryota; kingdom Metazoa; phylum Arthropoda; class Insecta; order Diptera; family Glossinidae; genus Glossina; species Glossina pallidipes. Next base: position 2,152,199 of record KK499772.1, on the reverse strand, counting down.
AAATTTGCCCATCAATTCAACTTGAAAGTTACATCCGACCAGTTCAAATTCCCGTAGTATATGTCGTTCATGTGAAGCATATACATCGGGGGAAGAAATAGGTGGATTTTCTTCTCTCTCCGACGCAGAACATAAGAGGAGACCGTCTTTCATCACCTCATCGATAACTAATGAATTCCAGACAGTCTCCGGATTTACATGTAAGCGAGCAAACGCTTTCAAATAGGTGGCATAACGAACCTCAGCAATATCAGGTCCTTTACCATCATTTTTGAAATTAACATTGGAACTGACGAGACCGATGGGTGACCCAAGAGAATTATAATTTTCATTCTTTTCTTTTTTAGCTGTAAGAAAGGAGGCGAACCATGAATTAAAACGGTGACACTCTCCGTCTAACTAATCGATACAAGAAGCCTTCAAAGCCTTTCCTTTTCAATTCATTTATTCTATCAACTTATACTTACGTTTTGTTATACACGGTTTTTCTGGATATGGATCTGTGTCATGTTTACCAAATATTGAACAGAGTTTTGGACTACACTCCGGTTCTGGTTTATTCAATGGCTCTAATTTTTGTCTACAAAATTATATGTATATATAAAACGATTACGACTTCAAGTTGAATTTTAAACATAAATTAAAAATGAAAAAAAAAAAAAATAAAAAAATAAAAAAATAGTCTATCCTTAAATGCATTACCCTCCACACATGATTGTCCGTTGCGGCGGTGGCGGCGGGCAACAGCATTGACATACCGGCCTTGCCATTTCAGACGCCGGTACTGTTCTAAGACAATCGTTGCAACCACATTGTTGAGCCGATTCCATGATTTGTTAAGATTACAATAAAAAATTTTAATTTTTTATTATTTTTTTTTTTAAATAATACACGTACACAAAAAATATTTAATACTTTTATTAAATATTTGCAATTTTTTTATCAATTAATATTTTAGTTAATCTTTATGAATAATAAAAAAAAAATAATTAGAAAATTTTTCTCGTTTTTGATAATTTTTGAAGACATTTGACGACTTTGGAATGGCTTGTTTTTTTCAAATAGCTCAGTTCTTTTCAATTCGATTCGTGCGAACCGGTCTTCTTCGTTTTCTTCTTCTATACACATTTCTCGAAACAATGACATATGCATGGAATTTTCAGTATTAAAAATATCAAAATTTTATTTCAATTTTTGCTCAATTTATTCGTTTATTTAGATATTTTTTCTTTTCTTTTCTTTTCTTTTCTTTTCTTTTCTTTTCATTGTTTTTTCTTGTTCTTTTCATCGGTGGCTTCGTTTACAAATTCACATATATTTCTGCAGTAGAAGCAAATGCCGGTATGTGTTTTTAACAGGGCATAACTTTATGAAGCCATATTAATCTGCATAATATTATATAATTAACACCAAGATAATGTTTTCGACTAGAAGAGTTTGTAAGTAAATGAAGGGGCCCCAGCCGCAGGTATATCATTGTTAGTCTTTTCGCAAGACTTTATGCGATGAAATAAAACGTCTCGAAAATGTTCATCATTATTTATGTAATTTCATATATTTAGATGTGTGTATATATGTACGTATCTATACATACGTAAGTATATATTTTAATGCACATTAAACGTCTTTTCCAGAGCTTGTAGTTTTCTTTTATCTGCATTTTGTATACATATCTGAAGGTAGCGTATGTATGCATTAATTAAACTATAATTATATAATGTTCGCTTATACTTGTCTACATGCTTTATGTTCATTTTTTTGTTTTTTTTTTTTTTTTTTATCGTTATACCCATCATCGGAGCTATTTTCAATCGTGGGAATCGAAAATTATTATTATTGAGATCAATATATGCTTTTAGTCCGTCGGAGTCGCGAAGCTATAAACATTATACTCAACTGGAACAGAGTGCCAGAGGGGAGGCGTGGGTGGCGTGGCCGCGGTGATGGTGGGTGGGTGGGTGGTGAGGTGGGGGGAGACAGAAAAGAGGGAGAAAAAAGAGTATTATAGTCTGATAAAGATTTTCATAAGGTCCCTCAATAGATTTCTAAAGATATAACTCAATACGCATCAGCATCCACATCCACAAATTATGGTGAAGTACAATTATGTCTAAGTAAAATGAATAAGAAAATATTTGGAAATAATAATTTCGACTCACTGCGAAAGATGCGAACGTGTCGTCAGTGGATCGATCGGCTTCGTACTTTATATCACTTATGATGCAAGGATATATTAAGTTTGGACGAGTGAGGGAGTATGTAGTATTCATAAAAATGACTGACAAACAATTTGTGCATACATTCAAGCCTATCTGTCCGTCCTCTTCTTATGTGTATCTATATACTTTTATATTTTTATTTTGCATAATAATTCACAATTCCCGGTACATTTTAAAGAAGTTCGATACAGTCACATCTTTTGGCTCAAGAACCAATTCTCTTCAAAATGAGTTAGATCCGATTATATTCTCGACAAAAAAATCAACAAAAAAAAAGAAATTATAACACATGGAATGCAGTTTCTAAAGTCCTTCTCATATAAATGCAGCAAATCTCAATTTTTCCTCTTTTGTAATGAAATGTGCTGTGTGTGTGTGTGTGTGTGAAAATGTTGATCTGCGATATAAATTTATTTTGCTAAGTTTCGATCGACGTCTTTAACACTCTACCATATAAAAGTCATTATGAAAACTAAGGATTTTTATGTGACATGACGATAAGATGTGTGATTTTCGGTAATTTACGATAAAAATGAGGGAGTAAATCTATAATTAATGATTGGTCTTGCGAGGCTAGCTAGCATGTGTGATAGAATATTTTTTTGGGGATTAATTTTCTATGTTGAAGACGTACTCCTCGTTGGTTTAAATTATTTCACCTACTTGTAGTTATCGTTGTAATTGAATCATTTTCATTTTATATATAAACAAAACATGATACATGTGTTTTTTTCCATGTTTCTTACTTTATATATTTCCGTTTAATCAGCAAACAATTTCAGGTGAAGTTAAAACAGAGTAACAATCTTAAGCCAATCAAGGCTTGTCGATTTTATGCATTCGCTAAAGGATGTCATGAGGGGGTATGATAAAATTCTTAGTTCCATGTATGTATAAATTTTTACACAAAATTGAGTAAACTCTGAATGCTAAATAATCTGCGTAACGGATCAATGATCAAATGCCGCACGATTTTTCGTCTGTTGTCTTGCGGTAATCCATATTTCCCCTTAAAGTTGATTCCAAATAAATATATTTTCAAAATTTCTTAAATTGAAAACTAAATGCAAATTCGTCTTCTCTGTCCTTCCACACAAAAAAAAACAATCGAGCCAAAAAAGGCAAATGCTTAAAAACCAAGTCGGTATTTATAATATTTCGGAAAGTTGGTTATCACAATTGTCGCTTGGTACCTTGATTGAAGCTTTATTTTGGGTGTGAGATGATGTCTAAATTAAATGAACGAAGAAGAGAATAAATAGGTTTCTGACAGTTATTTATATCCTATATAAATATATATTTACATCTTATGCACAGGGCACGCCTTTAGAATTGTGATGGATTTGAAGGTGATTTGTGATAAAAAAAAAAGAACAAAAAAAAAAAAAAAGTGCAATTAAAAATATTTGCCGATGATGGATTCGCGTTTAAGCGCGAACGTTGCTTTCTTACCCCTCCGACTATATTACTGGTCTTATGCTATACGCGTATTATTTTTTTCTTTTGCTTTTTTCTCGAATAAAGACTTAAAATATATTATTTAATATAAATTTACGCTTAGGCGCTAAAATATTTTATTTTTACGTTTTTCTCATTTTCATTTTCATTTTCATTTTTTTTTCCTCTTTTTTTTCTAATGTGAAAATTTGTATTTAATGCAGCATAATAATATGAATTATTTTGCATTAAGGCACTGAAGCAATAAGATAATTTTGTGCATTTAAAAGAAATAATTTAGAATTGTGTACTTAGTGGGAGCTATGATAATGTGTTTTGTTTAAGCGAAATACATGCTTAGCAACAAAAATTTGATTTTTTACTTAAAAATCTATGAAACAAATTATATCAAATTAAAATACTAAAAAAAAAAAAAAAAAAATGGAATCCTTTCAACCGAAATTATAACACACTAAAAATATTTAAAGCTAATTATACTAATTATATTCAGACATTATTATTATTATTATTATTATTATTATTATTATTATTATTATTATTGTTATTACTATTACTATACTTGTATTATTTTTATTATTATTGTACTACCGAAATATAGCGGTATATTAAATTTATCCTTTCGTTTTGCTTAGCATTTGTAAAAATGCTTCATAATACGCATGAATGTGTGAAAATTTAATCACGTCCGTCTGTCGACCATCATTGAGGTAGACGATTTAAATTTTGCTATATATATATATATATACATACACCCAATTCATTTTTTACGCGGTCTTTTTTACCCGATTTGAAAATAACACGATTCACTGATAACAACGAACGCGCTTTTTTACACGAGTTGTTTATTCTACCACGAATCCTAAAGAAATTTTTTTTCTCTAATTCTAATTTTAACATTGTCTGACAGAAATTTATGTATACAGCAACAAAATACAATCAGATGTCGGTTGGTCTTTTTGCCACGCATGCGTTAATGATCTGGTCTCGTCGTTAATAACGAGCGAAATACTTGATTTGAATCAAACACGACAGTTTTGGTACATATATCTGACATATCTACTGATGATAGCGTTTTTAGCCCACCCCATAAGAAACGTGCATGCTCGTCATTGGTAGCGATGATTAGTTTCGAAATTGATTCCAAATTCCAAATTTCAATTTAAATTTTTATGTTGTACTTATGGACTGAATTTTCACTGTATACTAATTAAATTTTTTTGTTTTTTGTCATAAAAATAAATGATTTTTGTTTTACAAACATTTTGTATGAATGACATTATTATTTTTTTGCACGGTTTTTTGGAAAAATATTTCGATTTTTTTCATCTTTAACGATTTTTTAAACTAGGGGATCTTATTCACAAATTTACCATACGTTGCATGTATTTTTTTTGCACGGTTTCCCGTGCACCGTGTTTTCTACCGTGTAAAAAAAAGGTTTGGGTATACATATATATATATGTATATATTCTTGACTGACAATGTTCTTCTTGGTCTGCGTATAAACTTAAACATAAGGGATAAGCAGACATCGCGATCTGAAACTTGAAAAAATATTTAAATGCAGATATGAGTGTGATAAGCCCACAAGCAAAACTAATAAAGGAAAACATGTTAATTTGCAGGATAGTTTGACCAAATTGATTTGAATCTTCGTATATATAAGCAAACACCTTTCGTAGTATCATCAAATTAATGAAAGCGAAAACAAGTCCGATCGATAAACCGACATACTGATTCTTAATAACGAACTTATTTAATTAAATATACATGGGTGGCATATGTCAGCAAAGCAATACAAGTTTTTATTTTTTCATTTGATCATTCTTATCTTCAATTGCACGTTTTCCATGAAGGCTACGCATGCGACGTGTATTCTGAAATTGATAATACTTTTCACGTGCTGGCGATCTTATAATTGTCTATTACTTTATCGGTAATTTCCCTAAGGACTCCAGCACTTAAATGATTTCGATTTATATTTAAGATTTTAAGGTTTCATATAAAAAATCGTATAAAAAAGCGTGAGAGAATTTTCAAACTTTTCGATGCCTTTTCACGTAAATCGGATCGTACAGAAACAATAAAAATGTGAGCGACAATTTTATGCTAAGCGTTTCTACATTTAATATTTTATTTATCGTATTTTTATTAATTCTATTATATCAGTTCTCGCGGTTTGAAAAATTGCCTTAACAAAATAATTAATAATTTGAGACCAGCTCTAACTAAAAATATTAGCAAAACAAAAAAAAAAAAGAAGTCATACCAAGTAGGTATACAAAAATTGTGAAAATTTGCATTTATTTAAAATCTAAACCATTCACATAACAGAACAAATAATTCGCATAACATTACTATAGGGAATTAATTATTGTAAAGTAATTATCAAAATTTCAAAGTATTTGAAATCGAAATCGGTTTCTACTGAATTTGATAATTTGTTACTAATAAATTACTGACTCAATGCTTTGTCTCTGATCGTGCGTAGATAATCCTTGATAGCCTAATTATTCTCATTATCAAATATGAGCCGTGAACAAATTTTATTTTTTTTAATATCAATATTTGCCCTTAACGGACAGTTAATCGAATCGATTTGGAACCTCATGCTACTTGAGCTACTTGAATGTATGTGTCAGGAGCCGCTTAAAAGAAATGATCGGCTTTATGCAAAAGTGACGTAGAGGAAATAAATTCAAAATAATTTCCCATCTCTGTAATCTCTCCACCCCGATGCAGAGCATACAGCCGGATGCTGCAAATGGTCAGTCAAATTTCATTGATATTTTGATTTAGGTGGTAGACTAGTCGTCTAAAGCGTTCAACACACTGCCAGAGTTTTTTCTGGCATATAATTGTGCTTGAGGTTTTCTTTACCCAAGTTGCTCATATTTTCTTAACAAGTTCGTGATGAAGTTTTTCCTCTATCGGAATAAATAAAAAATTCAATTTTTCCCTTCAAATGTAATCTAAAGGCAATATAACAAGAAGAAAAAAGAAAAAAATGCAAAAGTCGATGTACATCCCAATCGATATTCTCTTTATATGCAATACACATCAATAATGGGAAAAACAACTACGAGAGTACGAAATTTTCTATAGTAGGTCCAACATAACTCCTTCGGACGGAATTTGGAAAAGAGAGATTGAATCTTTTTTAGTCAGCAGTTAGTGAATCATCTATTGTTGATATGCTGAATTGCAAAACGAGGCGAACAAAGTAAACTTTAGTTCGTTTTTAACGGATCGTAGTCAAAATTCAATTTAAGAAGAAGTAAAACATGGTGTTTCCAAATTAAAAAAGAAAGTGTTGCATAGAAAGTGTGGAACTGCTTTTAATGCGAATTTTTGATAAGCGGAAAAGATTTGGCTTTCAAGAGGTAACGGTGCTGTAAATTTTTCAAAAAAAATTTTTTTTTTTTTTTTTGCTTAACACATATTTTGGACCTTTTAGAACATATAGAAAAAAGGCATTATATGATACAAATTTTCTCAAATTGTCTCTCCCCGTCGAGTTCTAGTTCCTCGAGTCAATTAAGAAAACTGTTTGGAAAGTATTTATGTGCATTTAGCAGCATTTCCGAACAAAAATATTTTAGTACAACTTGATCAAGACGATGGTTGGGCAGATAAGAGATTGAAAACAATTCGAAATTCGAAAGCTTTTCGAACTGTTTCCGCCATAATTGTTGATTGTTGATTATGAATTCAGATATTGAATTAAACATTGTTTTGCCATTTTGTTTGTCATTTCTAAAGCGGGCACATCTGTCTTTACTAGATTCAGTAGAACGGGCACTTTCAAGGAAAAAATCTTTGCGAAATATATTTGAGAGTTTGGAAGGGTATTTTTATCGTCTTGGGATTGTAAACAAAAATAAAAATAATAAAGAATTTGTTGTATAATAATAAAGAGTGTCTACAATACACTTGAAAACTTTAAAACTTTTGTTCTCCAACCACGATTTTTCGCAACGACTCACGAAAAAACTCATCTAATTTTCATGCTCGTCATTCGAGTTGCTTGCAATGCCTTTAATAAGTTACATTCTCAACACACACATACATACACAAATGTATGGGGGATTTTCCATAATAATAATAGACTATCTCCTTTTTTTGTGGTCGAAAATTGCACTTTTTCACCCAAGTGCTCGTCAATTAAAAACCAAACTTATTATTTTTTTGAAAACCCCTACGTACTCCTCTAGTTTTAAGCATGTAGATTAAATGAAGTGACTTTTTATTTAATATCAAATCTGTATTGGAAAAGTCGTGGGCCGATGACTCGATAGAGCGGCTGCCAATATTTTTCAGAAAGCATATTTTGCTAGTACTTAAATATACTCTACCAACTCCGCTTTCATCCCAAACAATTGCAAAAAAAAATTTATTTTTTTCAGGCTATTGCAGTAGTGTTATGCCTTAAGGCGATTAAATTTGACAATAATTTTAGATTTAAGCTAAAATGATTGTTGATTACTGTTGCTAGAATAACTTAGGCTTAGTGTTACTAATGAAAGCGTTGCTTTCCTTTCTTTTCTTTTTGCTTTACACTTCGTTCAGTTGGCGTTTAAAATGTTTTGGAATGCAATGAATAAATAAGAAAGCAAATTTCTTTAAGCTGGACAGGGACTTAAGATTTCTTCTAAACGCTTAATAACGATGCGAAATTTTTGTAACGAGCTTATACAGCCAGACTTACGTCAATTTCAAGCGTACGCATTCATTTGTTAACTTTAAGTACACATTAAGCTTATTGTTTAGACCAGAGAGAGCTCTTAATACGAGTAAAATATTTATATATATCTTACACTTTCATCATAATGCAATACTGTAAGAATTATTATGTTTCCTTTTTCAAATTTTCTCAGAATATTTTTCAGCATTTTTTTAAAACACATACCTATATACGATTACACAGTCACACACACACACACACACACACACACACACACACACACACACACATAGACACACAGACACAAATATGTATAATAAAAGTACATACTTAAGGAAGGGACAATAGTGTAATGTAAGCATATAATTAAGACAATATTATAACGTACATATATTCTAGATAATATTATAATATTATTACAACTAATTATAATTATGAACTAAATCATTATGAATTTGTTTTGTGAGTGCAATGGATACAAACGTCGATACACATATGTATTCATCATAATATCAGAAACTTGCTTAATTTAATATGCGCTTGCATTTCTTATTTATATAAATTGTATGTTATGCGTAAATACAAAAAAAAAAAAAAAAAGAAAAATGCATAGAGAAAAAGGTGTCATAGGTAGGGGTAAGTAAATACCCCTTCGCTTACCCCCCTTTTTATCCTTAATGTGTTTTTAAACCATATTAACAGTACCGTCCTTATCGAAGGTCGGTATAGAGATAACATCATTTTGGTTAATGGTTGTCGTTTGTTTAATTTGCATACTGCTGTATGGCGTTAAATGCTTCTTACTATTGTTAAAGGAAGATTGATTTCCATGTTTTACTAATTGAGACAATTGATTTCGCGATTTATGTTGTTGTTGTGCTTGTTGCTGTACTCTATTTTGAACTGAGGAAATTGTCGGCATTTCATCTGACTCATCTTCTTCAGATTCAGTTTCACTCGCCTCAGACTCGGAATCGCCTGCTTCTGCGCTAATATTTTTCATAGTAATTTCCGGTATTATCTGCGACGTACAAGAGTCATTAGTACTAACTTCTGCAGCAGCAGCTTTCATTTTTTGTAATGCTTCTGGTACATCAGGGTTACTTTCGAGCGTTGAATGTTGACTGGACGGTGAATGGCTGTATTCAGATGTATTTTCTTCATCTGATATAATGGCTGAATTACGTTTATGTATGGCAATCTTTTGAGCGTTTGGAGGTTTATAACATCGTCTGGCACGCATACCACGGCCGATTGGCAAGCGTCCAATACTAGAATAATTTAAAAAATTATACAATAAAATTGAAGAGAAAATGTCTGTATAATCACGGCGTGACGTTTTAGTTGGCGTTAAATTGTAAATTTTTCAAAATTTATTATATAGTAACGGAAGATGAAGAAAGTTATTATAAGTTAAAATGCTAAAATATACAAATCCTGAAATCTGTGAATCGATTTGTTTTAAGCTTATAGAAGTATAGAAAATAAGAAAAAAATTCATATTCGGCTCAGACCGATTACTTTAATATCTGCCCTTACGTTGTATTCAATATGTATTTCATTGCAAGATATAGCGAAAACTCATTCATTCATTTCTTATATATGGTACATCGTATCGTACATTTTTTATATCGTATATACTTTTAGTCACATATTTATATACCTTAGCCGCACGCCCGTAGAGGGAGCTAATTGTTAAAATTAAAAATCCTATCTATATACATAGATAGAGATTCCGGGCAATTATGAGCACAGTCCTAATATTTACGCGGAGACTTTAACAAAGAAAAATACCAGACCCAGCCCGAAGGTCTACAGTGAAAATTGTACAATGTTGAAGACTTATACATACAAACAGGGGAAAAATTATCATTTCGTCGATAGTTGTAGACTAGCAATAGCGATATAAGAGCGCTACATGAAGTTTAATACAACGGATGAAAAGAAAAATATTTCGACCTCTGAGAGGTAATATTTTTAAGATTTACACGTCATTCTTTCTATTAGTTCAATTATTTAAAATGAAAGATACCTTCGTCTTTTCAATGAATAATTGTAGTCGGTATCTTCACCTTCTTCGTCCGACCAACTATCCTCGCAAAGATCTTCTTTAGAGTCTCCATTTGCATTGGAAACATTTACTACATCACCATTGGTCTGCTGACGGCCAGAGTTTCTATGGAAGCCAGGACATAGTGACAAATGTGGTGACAGTATTTCAACGCTATGCCCTTTGATGCAATCATCGTTTTGTATAATTTGCGAATTACCATTTTCCAATAATGTCGCAGGCAACTGTAAATTGGAATTTCCTCTAGTAGTAATTTGATGATTGTTTATTACTGTAATTGCATTCGTAGTGTTGTTAATACCGGTGGCTGGTGATAATATTTGCATCGATAAACGATTTTCATTGATGAGTTCGATTACCTTGCGGCCGAGATTTTCTAGATTTTCATCGTCACTACAACAATCGTCGAGACGTTCATTACTATTCATAAAATCGTCCAATAATTGATCCGGACTAGAGCAGGCAGGCAAGGAGTTGCCATTTGGACTTGTAGGTGTTATTGTTGGCGAGGAAGAGTTGTAAAGTTGTTGCTGTTGTTGTTGTTGTTGGTGTATTAGTTTGTCGACCTGTTGAACTGGAGCTATACGTGGCTCATTTATTTGCCGGCAAGATTTTTGGTTAAGGGATTGTGGATCAAAAATTTCAGGGCAGTGTGCAAGAGGCATTGGGTTATTATGGGGTGAAAAACAAACGCTTGGACTGAAATCCGTTTCACTGACATCCATCGCATCCGTTTGAGTTTCTGTGTCAACCAGTTGAACTTTACGGTTTTCTGGTTCACTTTGATAGCGACGATCGCGACAAGGGCTGTATTTAGGTGCGGGCGCGAAACCGCCCGAGCCGATTCTTCGATGGCGCGTAGACTTTTTATTCTTTTGCGGTATTACACAATATGATTTTGGTTGGAGAGAGCAACTATCCAGTTGAGCATAGAGGTCGCATCTAACAGGACTCTAAGAGAAAAGAGTGGTAGACATAAAATGATAAGCAAATATAGCGATTGTATATATTTGTTTAGACTTACATCTGGAGTAGTTTCAGGATCAGGTGTTGATGATTGTTGTTGTTGTTGCTGCTGATGCAGCTGCTGCGATTGCTGCCCTAAATTGTTGGAAACCATCATCATGGAATTAATAATAGGTTTTCGCCGGCAATTTTGAAATTTGCGGAAAGTAAATCGTCGTGGTTGCTTGTAACCGGGGATCTTTTTTTCTCTCCTGATGGGAACAATTAGAAAATAGTTTGGACTCTTGATTATCTTTCTTTTTTGCTTTTCTTATCATATATAAACTTACTCCGCTATTTCCTTTTCTTTTTCTTGTATCTGCGACATACATTCACTCAATTCCAAATATAAACGGTTGGTTTTCTCCAATTTGCTCTCATACACCATGCGTATGTCGTGAGCATGGCGCCATTCGGCTCTACGCCGTCTTATCAGGTCTTGTTCAAATTTATGAATACTGGTGCGATTCTGTGTCATATCTTTCATGTGAGATCTCACTTCTTCTTTCCAGGAAAGTTGCGATTCAAAATATTTTTTCTCAGATTTGCGCAAAAGTATGGGTCCATCGATTTCCAAGTGTGACAAAATATGACGAAATGACGGACGGCAACGTGGCTTAACGTGCCAGCAAAGGTTAATTAAAAGTTTAAAGCCTTCAGGACAAGTAGAAGGTATAGGAAGTTTTAATGCATTATTGCCGACACCCCAGATAATAGCTGATGAATCAACATCTTTATATGGTATCTCGCACGTTAGCATCTCCCAAAGCACCACGCCATACGACCAGATGTCTACCTTCTCTGAGCAAGGCTCATTGCGTATGACCTCAGGAGCCATCCAGGCCACCGTGCCAGCGAAACTCATTTTTGTGCTGATCTCGTTCCACTCACGACTGGTGCCGAAATCGCTGATCTTGACCGTTTCGTTTGTACTTATTAGTATGCTGTAAATATATTCCGTGGGAATAGGTCATTAAATTAATTTAAATATTTTTAACAAACTTACTTAGGACTTTTCAGATCCCGATGAATGATTTTATGTGAATGCAAATATTGCATACCCAAAGCGATTTGTTTCGACCAGGAAACTAGGCGGGACGGTTTCATTACTTTTTCGGTCTTAAGAATATTCTGCAACGGTCCAAAAGGGCAGAACTCCATTATGATGCAAAACACCGGGGATTGCGTACAAACACCTCTGCATAAGGTTTATTAAAATAAAAAAATTCGTCTTTTTTATAAATCACTGCGACCCATCCTTTACTCACTTAAATTTGATGATATTCTCGTGATCCAATTTTCTTAAATGTTTAATATCCGTTTCTTTGACATCTTTCACCTTTTTAACGGCTACTGTTTCATTTTTCAAACGACCACTAAAGACGGCTCCTTGTGCTCCACTACCCAGCCAATGTAAATCAGTTATGGCCTCGAACGGTATCTCCCAATCTTCGGCTTTTTGATTTTTAATCTCTATTACACCGGCCTTACCAATAAAGGATAATACCGGCTTCATACAGCCCAACAAACCATACATCCAACCTATAGGTTTTTCTGAATGAGTGAATGATCCTCCGGTGGGAGGCCACCGGTGTCGGCAGGAATTCTCCGCACTACTATCACTCATTTGTAATTCATGTTGATGATGATGATTGTGATGATGTGATATAATATCCGGCTTATATGGCAGTTTCGGGGGCGCTAATCCTAAATTGTTAAGCTCATCCTGAATGCAAGCCACACTACAAAAAGATAAGATAAGAGAGAACGAAAATGTAGTTAATATCGCTCAGCAATCGACTGACTGACTGCGCACGTAAACCAAAACATAGCTGACTAAAGTGTTTGCTTTGATTTGCGGTTCGTAGAAATGAAAAATTTAGTTTTTATAATTCCATATAAGAATCGTAACTATTTCGTAAATCGCAAGTATTTGTAACAGTATTCTGAAGTGCGATGTTGTGTGCTTTTGTTACCCACTCCACGCTCATGCACGTAGTGCTCCAAGAGCGTGATGGCTTTCTATTGTCGTTCCTTCAACGTTTGATTCAATCCTTCAATCTATCAATATTTGCTCGTGGGGACATGAATCATATGCAACTTTTTGGTTAAGAGAAAGGACTGCAACTTAATATCGTTCCCAAGTAAAGTAAATCTTTTCACACCTGACCCGGATATAAATAGTGATTAAAGGGAAAGTCGAGGTTTTTCGCAATCATTCTTATAAATGATGCGCTGATCTGTGCTTTGTTTATTGGAATTATTTAAAAACATTGATTAACGTTAATGTTATTGTAAAAGGCATCGCACCTGACACCTACAGAGCAACAGTATTGCATTTTTAGCTTTACGCTATCAGTTAATTTGATTCGTACCAAACGTGTTCTGGTACACGTCTTAAGCAAAAAAAAAAAAAAAAAAAAACAAAAAAAAACAAAAAAAAACAAAAAAAAAAATCCACAAAAAAACGCTATTAAAATTTATAAACAAAACTAAACTAACACTTTAGAAAAATTGGTAGTTTTCGTACAGCGGATGGTAGGATTAGCGAATGAGTAAAGCATTTACAGGTCGTGTAATAATTTTGCAAAAAAACAGATGATCGATCTATTTTGCCTTACTACTGGAAGAAATCCAATTAATTCTTACGTCTTTATACAAACGAACGAATGAAGAACGAATAGACAATGGAAGCAAAGCTAAAAAATATCTTACATGGCACAGGAAAAAGACAAACAAGCCACAGTACACAGATAATATATGTTCTAAATAAGTAAAACAGTGGGTAATGGGAAGTTAATATAAAAGCTGTTGAGCCGACCCTAAGACTTTATTTGTGTTAGATCAACGTAGACGTATTATTACGATTATAACATTAAGACGTCGGTATAAATTTTCCAGAAAATCAATCTTGTTTTTATTGGCTTACTCGATAGATGTTTTAAACTTTCTAGGGTAAGGGTAAAAAGGTTTAAGATATGGAAGGAATTATTTTCCGTGCAATATCAAACTATTCGACAAACGATCTGAAAAAAGACTACTTGTATCAAATAACTTCTTGCTAAGACGATACAGGCTAATGTCTTAATTTTTTTTCTTCCCAATTCTATGGGACATTAACAGATGTCTTTAGAAATTTTTCATGAAAGTTATTCTCTAAAGTCATTAATTACTAATAAAAAAAATCTTGCCTCGAAACCGATGTTAAGCGCATCGACTACACCGACTTATCTCTTGACCGACGTAGCAGAAAGGACATAAAATCTTCGAGCATAAAATCTACCGTAAAATCTTCGAGTAAAGAGAGTGGGAAACAATATTTGAGCACGAAAGGGCAGTTTTATACTCCTGGGATTTGGGTAGATTTATGATACATATTTTTAAACAATTATTAGTCACATTTTTCATATTTATAACGCATTTTAAGAATTTGAAATATTTTTCATTTTCAGGCCAAGCAGGATGCAACCGAAACGCAGAAAACCTGCATAAGCTGTGCCAGTGCTCGCTCGGACAAAAACCGCTACTGTCGTAGCACTATAACGGTGGTCATGGCATGCCACGCTTGTAAAGTAAATTTGCGAGAACCCTTCTTGTTGCTTGACAAGCAAAAATTCGCTGATGCGGATATGTGCGTATGCATCCATTTCAAATCTATGCCATACCTCAAGCCATCTCAAAGGCTCTAATATGTTGACGAAGCTTCCAAAAAAGCGATTAAGAACCTTTTGATCGATGATCCACGTCGTTGTGAGCCTACAAAATTCGGTGGCATGCTACCAAACGACTTATCGTTGAAGATAACATTAAAATATGTCTGATAAACGCAAACATTTTTTTAATAAGAAAAGAAAATATAAAAACAAAAAAAAAGGCATTGAGGAATTTAAAATAAATTAACTAAGTGATATATATACCCATGACATACAATGACTTGCTTTAATTCACTAATCGCGCAGAAATCTATATTTTTAAAACGCCCTATGTGCTCCAATAGTTACACATGTAGATTAAAGAATCTTTTTAAACTCAAATTCGCACCCTTGACATTCGTGTAACAAAAAGGAAGGAAAGAGAAAAAAGAAAAATAGAAAAGCGGCGGCCGCGGCCTGGTGGGTGTGTGTCCAACCGATAAGCATTTAATTAAGCACTCACAATAGCTAGGAGCTATCGCATTTGAGATTTGAATTCGCGGCTACTGACTCGACAGCCGCCGTTTCTACCTACTCGGCTACTCAGGTAGATGATCTGCAGACATATGTATGGCACACACAGACATGTTTGCATCGAAGTGAAAAAAATTTCTGATTTTCCGATGGTTCTCGACAACAATCTGTCGAAAATAATGTATTCTCGTACTGAATGCGAGTGAAAATTTTGGATAGAAAGGGATCATGGGTTCAACTCCTCTCACATAGGGTGATCGTTCTTGCCAAAAAGTAAAAAGCTTTTATATGGCAATAAAGTTAAATTTTTAGTAATATATCGGCAAATATATATATGTGAAGATATACCGGGGGGAATGTTCTAAAATTAATTAAGTCTTATGATTTATATTTAATTTTAATTAAATTTATAAACATATATATTTGTAGCAGCATTATAACCTTATTAACCTTGGAAAAGCTGCAATGAAATTACGTGAAATTTGGCCGATAATAACGAAAAAAACATAATTCTTAGTATAGTATATCGATCAATAAGTCCTGGGATCGATAAAAGGTGATTTTTTTTTTTTTTTTTGAGATTTAATCCGAATCTTTTTCTCGAAAGTGTGCTTTTGAGATTTGCAAACACACAAATGAAATTTCGACAGACCTCATTAATCGATCCAAATCTTTTTCTCGAAAGTGTCCTTTTTAGATTTGCAACCACATAAGTAATCTAAATGACATGAAATTTCGCAGACATCCTTTGGGCGATGGCAATTTCTAAAAATAATACGCGTTTTTCGTTAGAGATGATAGGTATATGTTAGTCCCTCAACCTGACCTATTGACCTATGTATTCCTTAGTGATGGGGTTTAGTCAATAATAAAGATTTCATATGTGCATTTACCGTGTCCCGTTTGAGCTCGCCTGGCCTCTTTTATCGATATTCTTATGCGGGATTATCAAGACAAGCAAGATTTGTATGAAAGGTTCTCATAAAAAGTAAGCCTTCACGTATAACGAAAGAAAAAAATTGTTGGAAATTTTAGCGGAATACGAATCTTACTTGCGTAGCAAACTTTGTTAGTTTCTACACTTTTGTCCTGCAATCGATTAAACTAAGCTATTGAAATTATCGTGAGTTGAAAGGACGTGCAAAGTCGTTCCTCCTTGTTTTGTCGAAGTTTGCATTCATTCCCTACTACTGTCTGGATTTTCAATGAGCATTGAGCAGATTAGCGCAGTTACTTATTATAATTCTCTCATTTATCTATATTCGTTTCTTTGTCTTCACCGCGTTTTTCTACTTATAAGTTTTTACCTAATTTATTATATTATTTTATGAAGTTTTCAGGTTTTGAGTTCAAGCGATTGCTGTTATGAAAAAATAAAAATATTGAAGTATACGCTTGTCAAAAAGTGAGTGCCAACGTACACTATAGGAAACAAATATTTTGAAATTTGTTTTTTTTTTTTTTGCATACATGTAAATACACAGTATATGTAAAGTTAGTTGTTATAATTCTAGTACAATTATTTTATTTTTAGCTCCCAATATATTTCTGCTTTTTCTTATTAGTTGCACTTGTCTGTTACTATAGTTAATGTTAATCGTTTCGGTTTTTTTTTTTTTTTTTTTTGTATTTAATTTATTCGTGCGTTAAATACGTTCCTCGGTGCCGCGATATCGAGAAGTCAGTAACGAAGGTGTGAAGAATGCTTGATTGATCTGTCTGTTTCTTTTTTATCTAAAGTGAAAACATTACCGCAGATACTTTTGTTTACAAATATATTAAAGAAAAAAAGAGCAAAGATATTAAAAAAAAAAAAAATACAAAGTGTATACCAAGTGGTCAGAGGCAATACGTATGATTCCCGAATGCACTCATTAACAATACCGTTGCTGAAATTGGCCTTCCGAGTTTAGAACACATAGCGTCTATGGGTTAAAAGTCAAAATACTCCCAAAACTTCTCAACTATAATTTCCAAAAAAAAAAAATCAAAAGACACCAATACGCAATTAACTCCTGTATACATATTACAAAAGAGATAACCGTCGCCCTAAACGTCTCACGAAAACCTGGTTTCGAACCCCTGCTTCCATTAAAATTCAACTCTTGCGAACAGTTGCAACATGAATAAAAGTCATGGGTGCCCTACATCGTTGTTAGAGAACTAATTGCAGAGATAGCTCACTATTTGGAAAATAATGTTCCTCATCTTCTTTTCACAGACGGTTCCAAGGGTGGTGACCTTTTCCCTGCCTATGCAAGTTAACCATGTCGTGCACGAAAATGGTTCAACATTCACAACCAAAGCTAGAACTATTCTTCAAGCCACAATTCGTGCTCGCAAAACTTAACTTGAGACAGTTATAGTTGCAGATAGCTTGTCGATCAGACAAGCTGCCCAGAAGCCCTTAAATTTCAATTGGTGCATCATTAACAAAGTGAGAAATATTATTGTCACTTACGGATATAATGTAAAAATGTTTTAGATACCGATCAGCCACATCTGTAGCTTCGGCACTTTTAATTACGGATGGAGCAGTGAAAAAGATTGACCTTCAAAAATATATTAGAAAAAAATTAAAGAAAAAAATGTCGAAAAAACTCGACAGTTCGACCATTCACTCTATTCGAATGTTAATCTCCTATATGCAATCAACGACGAGAAAATCAAGATCAAACACATTTGCGAGAATTCGAAAAATTTTTAGTGTATTAGAGCATAAAGTAATGAACCGTTAAGATGTTAGAATGTAATTTCCCAGCATGGCTTTGTTCGTCTTTTCGAAAGGTTTATGGTAGACTATGAAAGTTTGGGAAATCAATTTTCTAGATAATGAGCCATCGTTGTCCATATCCTCGAATCCATATCCTTTTTTGGAAAAATCGATATTAAACTTCAGTTGGCTTCGACTGTCATTTGTAAGACAACTATAAAGGGTCCGAATATAGTGTCGAATATAGTGTCAAAATTGAAGTATCTTGTTTAAGCACTGCGTCTATATTTTTTATGCTACTTCTATGTTCAAAGGGGTCTTGATCTTATTTCGATTATGTTCAATATATATACATATATATGTATATATATGTATATATGCATATATTGTGATGTTATATATAATATGAATGGGTGTCGTGACCTTTAAGAGTTTGGGCGTCAAGCTTGAATGCAGAGAAAAAACCCGAGCATGTATTATTCGCCGGTACAAGATGCGTTGCACAATAGAAAACTCCATAGGCGCTGCGACTATGCTCAAGCACCTACGATATCTGTTGAAGTGTTATGAGGTGTGGAACTGATTCAGAGATATTTGCTTTAACTCATGAGCTATCTGCGTAAAGTAGAACGCAGCAGATGTGTAAAGTTGACTCCATGACGGACAATTTGATCTAGTTTGGATGGTTTCCCCGCCCTAACATTTTACATTTATTCTGGGAGGAATATTGCGAGTTGAGTTCAAATTCTGTATTCACTTGAGGTTTTTAGTGTTTTCCCTTCATTTATCAAAAGGAAAGAAAAATGAAAGCAAGTCTTCAGATAGTTTTCACATTAATTCTTTACATTCACATTTGCAGTAAAATTAAATTTTCTCATTTCATTACAAAATTTTTATTAAAATCTTATGCTTTTTCTTTCTCATAATGAAAAGTGCATAGTTTATATATCTTTGGCTGCATAGGGCATCAAAAGAATACATGCAATATATGTCTTCTAATAAGATACATTTGTTCCATGATTCTATGTTCTATGAAGGATTTTCTCTTTTTTCATCTGTGAGACTTAAGCATATAAAAGTGAAGCTTATTCTTGTGTTTAGTAATAATTCTGAGAGACATTATATTAAAAAATATGAAATCATTTTTAACATACCTTTTCACTTCATTCGATTTATGCGGTGGTTCAAAATTACGCCCGAACATTGGAATGTAAAAAACCATTTTGAAACACTTTCTCAAAGCGTATAAGCAAATAATTTTATAAAATTAGGTTTACTTTGAAATATTTGCGAATTGTAAGCACGTTTTTAAATTATGTTATTATTTGTTATTGTGTTATTTATTTATTTATTTTTAATATGCGCGTATAACTAAATATTTATATATATATTTATAAAAAATCGTGGCCCAATCTTTCATACCCACCACCGTGACTCTCACAAGAAAACGAAAAGAAATAAATTTTCCTTCTCTATAACGTTTTTTATATTTTCAGAATAAAAGCGGAAATTTGTATGGTGTATGTGTTGCACTTTATGAGCAACAAGCGAACAACGGAAAGCGGAGGTGTTCGCAGTTTTAATTGCATAGGCGCATCCTTTGACTAGTTTGGGTAATTTTTAAGTTGTTTTGCAAATTTGTAGATGATATCCTCATCCTTGCGAACGGGCAAATGTTTACTACACAATTGGGCAGACGGACACATGGACATCTGAACAGAGTAACATGCTTAGATGCATTCTGAATTCGAAAGTGGCCAAAAATTGATAAACTTATGGGAGTTTTGAAATTTGTTTCTGCCCGTTATAAAGGTATTGGCAAAAAAATTAAATTTCGATACACTATATATTAGTGGGCAGGCGTGGTCAATTTTTCCTAGTTTTGTAAACGTAATACATCATCGCCCATAGAATATACGTTCAAATTCTTATAAATTTCTCTGCCGTAATTTATGAGTAATGAGTAAAAAAACATTTTTTTGTTAATTCTCAGTTTACGTGGTACTGTAGGCGCGCCCTTCGAACGATTTGGTCCATTCTCAATACACACCCGCATACAAGAACTTTCAATGTTTCTGCTAGATTTTGAAGTCGTTTCTTGCGACCTGGAGAATATTTACAACTAAGACGGACAGACGGGCCTAATTAAATGAATTGAGAATTTGATGCTGATCAAGAAAATATGTATATACATATACTTTGCGGAGTCTCTGAGGTTGCCTTCTGGACGTTTTGACAAAATAAATATACCCGTTATCATCGGTGATGGGCATGAAAATACTCAATGACAAGTCTTTTTCGTCGATTGCATCGTGCAAGTGTGTTTGTTCAGTTGCAGTTGACATAAAAAAAAAAAAAAGTTTCGAACTTTTACAGAGCTTCCTGCTTAAATTCGATGTGGTAGCTTCGAATATGGATTAAAGCAAAATAAATGTGAATGTTTGAAGCAAAAGTTCGAACAGTATTTTTCGTTTTCGCTTTGTCGTTTTCTCGTCCAATAAGTATAACAGATAGAGATCAGTTTTTCGACGTACAATTCTATAGCAAGACTAAGCAAAAACATTATAGTCGAGCAAGGTCGTCCATCCACCACTTCACCTAACACTATTACTTATTTGTTTCCATGATAACATACTGTAACGAATTTCGCTTTTTTCAAATACTGTTCGTATCACTAGATCGTGGGTATTCTTTTCAAGAGAAATATACTTGCACCGTTTCACTTCAAGTTTCTTTATCTACGATTAATTTGTTTAAGGGTAGGATTATTTACATTTTACTTTGGCAATACTCTCGTCTTCTCAACTCTTCTGTTCCTTTTTCAACTCAAATGTTCTTGTCTGAGTGACTCCGCCTTCCGCAACCAGTCTATTTATATACATTTTTACAAGCATATTACTATTACTTAAGTTCATGGCTTCATTTTTAATCCGTTAACCTGCCTGGGCCGGCAGTTGCATGACTTGGGTTTACCCTCTCTAGGGAATTTATTATTTGCGAAAATCAATTAGTACGAATGAACTGGATTTGGGATTTCCATAACAATACCAATAATTATTCCTGATTTCCATCTAGAGACTAATAATGCTTCTTATAGAAGGATTTCTAAAAACTCTGAAACTTTCATATTCCGCGCTGATCATTTGATCCAAATCTTTTTGTCGAAAGCAATTTTTCGAGATTTGGAAACAAATAACACTTTCTGTGGGCCAGGTCTCGGGCATAAGATGAATGACGCAATAATTCGAACTTCGATTCATGTGATTTTTTTATTTTGAGACTCGACACTGCCTTTAAATATATGTACGACTTCAGATATTTTTTGCAATTCCACTTTGCGACTATTGTCGATAATTTTCACCATTTTTTTGATGTTTTCTAGCTGTAATCGTACCTTTTGGGCGTCCATTACGTTTAACGTCATTGGCGTCCGTACGAGACCCCGTACTCTCGGATTTTTTCATTGTTTTGAAAATAACAAAATAACTACAAAAATCGCTATAACTGTTTTTTTGCTCAACACAGTGAACCATGCATTGTAGATTTGCTGACTTGTAGAAGAAGAAGAAATTTCGACAGACGTCGTTTGGAGGCTCACATTTTCGTAACGTAACGTGGATTGTTTCGTAGAAACGACGTATTTTACATTAGTCCCCGAAACTTGTTGTCCGACATGATTCTTCCTCTTTTTTCTCTTTTGCTTATGCTATTTATGTCCTCATGAGTATATGTCTACATACCTATGCACGATTTAAAGTTTTCCTTTATCGCTCTTCATAACGCAGTAAATTTCGGGCCCATCTGTATATGTAATTGTGTTCTCCGCATCGTAAAGAATTTTATGGAAAGAGAAACTTTTTTACGTTATGCATTTGACTATTTTTCACCGAGGGATGGTGATATATTCATTTCCTCAAAGCGTTTGCAAGACGCAGAAGAAAGCTGCAAAAGCTCCTTTTTAAATGGGTATAAATTCATGATCATTGTCAAATTCTGATTCGATCTGGGCACATGCATCCATTCTATGGCATTCTATGCGCCTATGAGTAGTAGACTTTCTCCTGAATGCAAAAATGAAGCTGCGGGCTTCAAATTTGACAAAAACTTTAGGAACTCTTGTGCGCCAGCTGGTTTTAAAAATGGGCCAAATCGATCGAAGGAGACGGTGACGGTACAATGTAAGCTAAAAACCCCTCTGTGCCATTAAAAACAAAAAAAATCTTTATTCAGAAACTAGAACAAGATAAATTGATATATTCGATGGGCGATTCCATACTACCTGAGGAAAAATGGAAAAACATTGACCATGTCCATCCAATGTTGTAGAGTAAGAAAATTACACTTTTTTTGAGATTTCCCTTAAGCCAAATGCGATGAGAATAGGAGATTCGATCGCGGCCGCATATAATTTTCTTGCTTGGTTTTTTTTTTCGAGTGATTTAAATGATCATCGAATTTCAATTGGCGCTAAAATTATACTATGCGAACATATTGGTATATACATGGGATCTATTTGCACTTAAAACATTTCTGATATGTATTTGCTTAATGGAATTGTTAATAATTAAATTCACGAGTTATTGCAACAGAGTGGGAATTAAGTAAGTACACGTGTCCCTCTAAAACCGGGGGTCGCATTAGTTCATGTAGCTTTTTATGCCACCAGTGCACAAAGTGGTTATTATAATATAATCCTGCACGTGTATGAGTGGAACTTATTAATGTAGTCTAACTAAAATTGGTTAGATTTCTTAATAATTATAAAGAAAATCGCCAACAACAGCAATCGATATATTAAACTCTTTATAATTATAACCGACAATATAAACAACAAATTGCGAGCCACTTACACGGTACATATATATGTAGGTATGCACTTATAATGTGGTCATACATTTCATATATATTAATATACGTGTATATATATATATATATCTATATATACGTCTATATGACGTCAAGGTGATTATATATTGTTGCTATTGTTGCTATTGTTGCTATTTCGTTTGTGTATGTTGTATACAAGTTATTTATCAAGTACAATAATTGTCATAAAGAGCATTATTAGTAGCTTTTTGTTTCTGTTTTTATATCCATCACCGGAGGATGAGGGGTATATTCATTTTGTCGAAACGTTTGCGACGTCGAAAAGAAAGCACCAGAGACCACACAAAACTTATATATTCTTGATCATCATGAAATTGTAAATCGATTTAAGCATGTCCGCCTGTCCGTCTGTCCGTTTGCAAAAATGACGCTATCGACTTCAAATATGACAGAAACTTTGGAAGTTCTTGCACGCACGTTGGTATTGAAAATGCGCCAAATCGGTCGAAGGGCACGCCTACAGCATCACGTAAACTGAGAACACCTCTGCTTTTCAAGAGGAATAAAAAATTGATTTTTTGCGCATTACTCATAAACTACAGCAAATAAATGTACAAAAATTTGAACACATATTCTGTGAACGATGCTGTAGCATTCGTGCACAAAAATGGAAAAAATTGACGCAATGTTGTAGTGTATCAAATTTTTTTTAATTGCTTTTCCAATACTTTTATAACGCGTAGAAACCAGCTTCAAAGACCCCATAAAGTATGTAAATTCTTGGCCAGTTTCAAATTTGGAATACATCTAAACATGTCCACGTGTTCGTCTGTCCATCTGTCTCTTCGTGCCACTTTGTAGAATTTGTGGTGAACATTCTCCCGTTAGCAAAAATGAAGATATCGCCTATAAATTTGCAAAAGAATTTGAAATTGACCTAAACTTTTCAAAGAACACGCCTACAACGCCCACATGCCTCTACGACAAACACTCAGTCCATCTTGTAGAGCATGCAAAATTTTGTTCTTTTATTTCTTTTGTCTTTTTTAGGATAACAGTGATGGGTATAAAAGATTCGGTCCCGGTCGAATTTAACTTTCTTACATGTTCTTGTTGTTTTTGTTAATGCTATAGATATAATAACATACCGACGTATTATTGCTGTTAAGCAAAGAGATAATAATGATAGCAGAAAGGTATGGCATGTATATGTATTCGTGCGCGCGTACAATGCGATTTTTATTTGCCTTTTCTAAGAAAAAAAAATCACAATTTCAAAAATATTTTGTTATTTGCTTTTTCAAAAACAGGCCAAAATTGCGATTTAAAACGAAATTTTAATACCTTACGTTAGCGGAGTAATATTAACGTTTGCCTACCTTTCTGTTCACTAAGTGAGCTAATATTTTTTAGGAAAATTTTCATCGACATCCCTTATACGTACAAAGTTTACGTTTTCTTGTGTATAAAGTATATAGGATCTGTGTATTCGATCGAATACTGTCTCCTATTTCTGAAAAAATAAAATTTCACGGAGAACTATTATAGCATATACATAGTACGGGAAGAAGGCCGTTAACGAAGGACGATGAATGCGCGATTTTCATGCCGACATTGGAGGCACTAAGATGCTCTTTCTTGAATTTCCGTGATCTGGGTCTATCCGTCTCTACTGTTCACGTCGATGCAATTAAGGCTTTGTTTGAATTCGGTTACCATTTGTCTGACAACTAAGGGATGACCGGATGTAATCTCAATGTTGATCAATTACCCCGTACAAGAATACTTTGGATGTTAAATAAAATCTATTGTTAGTTCAAACTTTATCCTGTGATCTTTGCCGAACAAAGACGAATTGATTACAAGAACAACTATATTAGTTGTTAAATACCTCTGCAAAATCAACTCGATTTTATAAAAATGACCTTATTTGCGTTCAAATGTTATCTTAATACGCATAAATCATATTCGTCGGAACAGTGTTTCGGGCATAAATCTGTGCTCTCCATGCGATGTAAAGATTCAACGGTACTTTCTAAATCTACAATAGATTCGTGTTACTATAGAGTTGTGTCCAAACTATTACCGCACAACATGAATAGTAGTAGATGTTTGCGTCTTTAATACGTCAAAGCAAGTGGCCTGGGGGCAAGAAGAAGGTCTACTTTAAATATGCATACGGTTGGGAGATTCCCTTGGCACTAACAATAGCACGGTAAGGGAGATCTAACTTATGAAAATTTAACGCAATTCCCCTGCTAGTCTTTCATATTTGTATCTTCTATTTTTATTTCAGTTATTGCCATATTTATATTTTTATATATCACTGAACGTATTTTATTTTTATTATATATTTTTCTTTCTTTTAACTTTTTTTTTTTTTTGTGTTAACTTTGTTTTATATACGCGAAGCACTGCAACAATAACAAGTGATTTTTTTCTTGCTTTCGTTTAAATGATAATGAAACTTATTGTTGTTGTTATTATTGTTATTAAAAAAACAAAAAAAAATAAATAAATAAAATAAATAACGCATACGTCTATATGAAATTTGATTTTGTTTTCCTTGTAGAAACTGTTCACATATTCACACATTATCGAAAGGTATAAACGTCTGAAAGTTGTTTATCCGCGTCCACATCTGTATACCGATCGGTAGAGAATTGCTTCATGTACTGAATAAATTTCTCATATTGAGATTGTTGGTATAAATTTTGCTTGGTTTTGCAAAAATAACAACAACAATAACTAGCACTTATAATAACAATAATAATAACAATAATAATCAAACGGAGTAAATTAATACAAAACACGAGAGTATAAAAATCATAAAGTGAGATGAGTATTACATGCAAACACTTTTCTTTGTACATCAAGTATTGATTGTGATTGCAAGCTAATGAGTTCGTTGTATTTGTTCTGTTTGATTGTGTTACCAGCAACATTAAAAGAGCTGTCGCAAAGACAACGAATACGTAGAAAACATTCCATCAGTAACTTTGAAGTGAGCGATAATATCGCAACGTGTACAATATGAACACGACGCAGAAATGTGAGTAATAGCACTTGAGAAGATCGATCAGACACACTTCAATATAATCCAAAAATTTTCAATTTCACACTTCGTTACCGTTAGCGTTTCGCTATATTCCTTAAAGTGACAAAATGCCGATCCCTTGAGATACTGTTTGTTAGGGGGCATTTTTCTTACAAGTTGATTCCAATTCCAAAAAAAAAAAAACTCACTCAATACGATTCTAAATCGTTTTCTTACGGCACCTGTCAAAAGTGGATATGCGCTTTCTACTTTTCTGAAAAGGTGGTAAAAAAATTTATGAAAACATTGCGAACAACTACGTATAGTACGACACAATAGAGAGAAACAAAAACATTATAGTAAGCTACGATCCACCATCAAATACCGTACAACATTTCGTTAACTACAGTTATTCATACAACAACTTCTCAACATAAGGCCTTGTACAGGAAGTGGTCCGAGCCGAACCTTTTCCAAAAGGGTTCGTCCTTAATGTACCATAGTTCACCAAAACATCTCCAAAAATTGTGATCTGCAGTTTGAACAAAAGAATATTTGGGCAGACACGAAATGAGTCTATATTTCACAAGAAATAAATGTCGATGGTTTCCAAGCCGCGTAACTTTAGTTGGTAACAAAACTCTAGAAGATTATATTGCATATAGGACACGCGAAAGGTGACAGGAAATAGACAATGAGAATGAAGACATGGTGACATTTTTCCATTCTGCCGCAAGCAATTAGCGTTTCAAGAATGGGCGAAAATTTTAAAAGAATTCATGGCAAGAACGGATGCCACGCATTTTAATTGCCCAACTGTTGATAAGATTGATGAGATTCTTCGGAAAATTGAGAAGCATCAACAAATTTTATCATAACGTTGTTGCGTCAACCAAAGCTAAACGTTTACCATAAAGCAGTTTCGAACCGCTTGAATAAGATTTGCGGAACAAACAAGCTCTATATCTGGGTATCGCGTGAATAACAAGGCAAACTTTAAGGGACTGAGTGTCCACCTTCTCTCTTATGTCGAAAAAAAAAATCCCAGTCCAAGATGAATGAAGCTGCATGAAGGATGACAAAGTTGATATCGACCTAACCTAAGGTTGAATGGGCTATCGCAACCTTGCCTGGCGATTAACTGATTCTCCTCTCTAGTCGATAGGAAAGGCACATTCTTTCAGCACTACAACGTCAAGTTAATAGTTTGACAAAAAGTGGCAGAGTCTCAATGAAAACTTTTGACGGATCCGAGGCTCTACAGTGATGTCATATGTGTTTTACCAACATGATGGCATGTGTCTATCAATCAAAGTGGTACGTATTTAGTCTAATGAGCTTCGGTCAAAATATAAGAAAATTTTGTTTGAATTTCGGTTAAAAAACATTAGCAATTTTTTCGTGTTGTATACCCTGGACCACTTGTGGTATACGACTCAATACTAAGTTTATTCGTACGTTTTTCATTATATCGAT
Organism: Glossina pallidipes; assembly: GCA_000688715.1. Taxonomy (NCBI): domain Eukaryota; kingdom Metazoa; phylum Arthropoda; class Insecta; order Diptera; family Glossinidae; genus Glossina; species Glossina pallidipes. The sequence goes on along the minus strand of KK499772.1, from coordinate 2,124,543 downwards.
CGATTTTGAATCATTTTCGGAATCGATCCAAGCTTGTCTGTACGCCTGTCCGTTTGCCCGTCTGATATCTGTCCATGTATTTTTGTGTTGAATTGTTCGATTCAACTGACTAGACTGACGTGTCTTGATCCAAGGGTAAATTCTATTGATAATGGTTCCGATCGTACAACTTTTCCAACTCATATAACGCTTTACTTTGATAAGTCGACAAATAGAACAGTAGTGTAATTTTCAAAATTTCACGATAAAAATCGCTTAGTAGTAGTGTTGCGCCATTCTTAAGTGCTGTGAAACCTATGGATTGGATGGGCCAACTTTTTGAGCCTGATATAACCGTTTCTTCGGAAACTGAATTTGTATATAGCAAAAAAGACTAATTTTCAATATTTCCTGATGAAAACTTATTCCTACTAATAGTTTGATATAAAAATTCAGACCACGTAGATCTATTTTGAGGACCCCAGACCCATATAGGAGTTTTAAGCAAAAATAAAGCTCCATCTCTAATATTTTATGATGGAAATAGGTCCTTAGTAAATTAGCTATAGGAAATTTCGACCGCACTTTCTATACGGGCTCTCAATAGCGACGAAGTCTAATTTGTGGTATGTTATGACAGAAGCAACGGAAAATAACAAGTAAATTAAGTCTGCTGGATTTTTTGCTAAATGATTCGGATCGGACTTCTTTCTATATAAAACTTTCTTTCTTTGAAAAACCGTTAGATGAATAACTGTAGCGTGGTGTAAGGTATTTAATGGTGGGCCGTAGTTTACTATGCTGCTTTACTTGTCTTTTATAAATTCTGCATATTAGGCTTTCCAAAATTTTGGGTGCAAATTTCATATTCAGCATATTAGGTTTTCCAAAATTTTGGGTACAAATTTCAGTGGTTTGCAAATTGTGACTAATTGTGTACCAAAATGTAAAATAATGGATGTCATGTAGGGCATTGACTTTTTTTCTGCCGCCTGTAATGGAAAATGCAGCTGAAGCTACGGAAATGGGTAAGCTGACTTGGAGTGGACTATGGAAGAGTTGGAAAGTGATTTGCGGGATTTCGTGCAAAAATTTTAGTCTTGAAAACGTTGAAATTCGCATACGCCCGTTCGTCTCCAGCCAATGCAACCCAGGAAGTGATTTTTATTTTGGCCTGGGAGAGCTTCTCCCAACTGCGCATTATTTTCTAGACCAGTATCCTTTTGATTATCGGTTGACCAGGTCAAACCACCAAGCGTCGTACACTTTTTGTGCTTTAAAACTTTAGTCTTCAAATTTATTTATTTGGCTAAATTACTTGTGATAGTAATAATAATAACAGTAACAATAATAATAAAAATATTCTCAATATTCAATATTAACGGTTTTTTCTTCTTCAATACTTAATTTATCCCTTACAAAATAAACTTCTCTCAATTTTGAAAAAGCTTAAGCCCTCTTTACGCATCGTCTTGATGTCAGTTTGCTATTGAGTGCCGTTGCCAAAATAAGTTTATCTTGTTGTGTCTCTTTAAGTTTTGAAATTAAGGGCCGATGGGTTCGACAAACAGGGGAATTGGAATATCTTACCGGCATTCTGCTTCGCTATCTATTAAAACTGTTTCGAAACTCACTCTTCTACGAGTTTTGTTTATAATTTTAAAATATTACCACGTACTAAACAGCCATTTCTTTAGCGAGCCTTCTCTAAGCCTTCTCTTTATCCTAGAAGAACGATAAACGCGAACATAAAAATCTTAATTTTAATACTTTATGATATTGAGTGGGCCGCGCCAATTTTTTTCATTTTTCTAATATATACATACATACATGGAAATTTCCATCGAGTGCCTAACATAGTTTATGGGTAATGAAAAATAAACCTAACAAAGAAAGTTGTTCGCAGTATATGGTACATTGTAAGTGCGTCCTTCCACAAATTTGATTCGTTTTCAATATCAATCTATGTGCGAAAACCTCCAACGCTTTTGCCATATGTGAAGTCGTTAACTTCAAAATTGCGGCCAGGAAAATGTTTATCACAGACGGACATACATAAATTGATTCAGGGTTCGATGCTGATAAAGAATATATGTACTTTATGGCTTCTCTGGCGGTGCTGCAAACGTTTTCACAAAATGAATATACTCGTCACCCTTCAGAGATGGTTTTTGTTTTTGCAAAACACGAAAGCACGAATCGCAGTTGTCAAGTGGTAGAAGAGAATTCAGAATCCGAAGAGAAATATTGTATATAAATAATAGGTAACTTTTAACTTTACTATCCTAGTTTTTTTCCAGTAACTTCTTACATAGTTCAATAAGTTCGCGGAGCAGGTAAGAAAATGCTTTTTCTCTTTGCAAAATTCGACTTTATTACATCGATGCATTTTTTATGGAACGCTTTCTAAAAACTCTGAAAGTTTCATATCCATCCATTTTTTTCTCGTAAGCGGATTTTTGAGCTTTGCAAACACATAATAGTTGCTGTGGGCCAGATCTGAAGAATACGCACAATGACAGCAATTCGGAAATTGAAATTCATGCGATTTTTTCATTGCAGTCATCGTTTGTGATTTTGCATTGTTGTTTCCCGAGCTCAAATTTTCAAGCAAAATAGTAAATACACTGCCTCTTCATATTCTTACTATTACAGGTTACATCTTTCAATTTCACTTTTCGATTTTCGAAAATAATTTTCATCATTTTTTGATGTTTTCTAGGTGTAATCATGTTTTGTGAACATCATTGGCGTCCGCTCCGATCCTGATTTAGAGTCAGTTAACATCAAAAAATCCTAGTCTTCGACGCATATCAAATAATCGAAAAAACCTAAAATCTTGAGAGCCTTCAAGAGGTTTGCCTTTTTTTGCTTTACTTATTTATATTTTTTTCTTTTGCATAGATTTTTTATTAGCGACGACATCGATGTGTCAGTCTGGCGACTTAGTGACCGACGGATGATATCACGGTTTACGGTTTAAGTTCAACACCTTTATGTTTGAAATATGTACGAAAATAAAAAAAATAGAAAACATTACGAAAGGCTAACAACCTGAATATCTCGATCGGAATTGGGTCTAGATTTAATATTTTGGCATTAATGCCTTTCTATAAAGGTTCATACCATATATTAAAATAAGGTGAAGTGCTTTCAAGTGATAGTTCCATAGCAATGTCTACAATTTTCATACGTTTATCGAAAAGATATGAAGGAAATCCGAGACGTAATTTTGATTTTCTTATAAAATGCATTCACTTTTCACTTTTGATTTAATTGAATCCCACATAACCACTATTAGTATTTAAGTGAGGATTCACCGCATGTGCTATGTTTGAATGAATCAAACCTTGAACAGGCTATTTGAACAAAAAAAAATTGACCAGCGAATGTAAAAGTGGAAACACTTACTCTGGAATTGTGTACATCTCACCTTTTTCGTATGGTATCGCTGTGCTCGTAGTATAAATTCGGGCTACTGCCATGTTGCCTGTAACGCTTATAAGATGCCAATGTTAGTTGTGACGCCAACTTAGAAGCAGTTACCAAATCTTCGCGACTTTTACTAAGGCTTTCACTGTATGGATGCATATTGTTCGGAAACTTTTCAAGTTTCTTGTTTCGTCTTTGTCATCATTTAGAGATCGTTTCAGACAATCTTTCCAAATCTAAACGTAAAAGCAAAACAAAAGATTTAAAAATAATAAGAATAACAAACTTGCTTACGCATTAAGAGCTATTTACTTGCTTATAAAAAATATTAATATAACACATTATGAATGGTATGCATATGCCATGATTTTTTATTCAAAGAGAAACGTCAAAAATCCAAGTAAAATTTTCATAATTTCGGAAAGTGTGCAAACGGCCGCAATTATTTTAAAAAGTTTGCTTGAAGGGACTTAAAGAGAGATATGGGGTAAGTTATCGCATTTGCGTTGCCAGGGGAAACAGGAGATTGTATAGTTGATTGGCTTTAGGGATGAACGTGCAGTCGATCCTAAGGAGGACGAGCACCCGAAACCAGGATTTTTATGTAAACAATTTTGGAAAAATCATTGGCAAGGCGTAATCTCTGTTGTGATACCGATCGTTTGTTTACCGATTATGCTGTTGATAGAAGGAGACGTACGTAAAATTGTCTTCAGTTCTTTGCCGTAACGTACATATATCTCGAATGCACATAAATACTTTTCTCCTTCGTCTTTTTATAAAAAGGAATTTCGTTGCATGTATCTAATTACGATTTGTTGCTTTCTTTGGATTACCGAATGTATTCCATTATATGTGACATCTTTAATGCCGATTTTCGCTTTACCCATCCTTGGAGTTATGGTAAGTAAGGATTTGATTTCATATCATAAATTGAATGAAAGATAAAATGCATTTCTATAAGAGAGCGATTTCTTGTACATTCTCTTTTTGGTAGGACTCGGACAAAACTTGCATACAGTACTTTAAAGACACGTTAATTATGTTTCTGGGTGGACTTATTATTGCCCTGTCCGTTGAGTACTGCAATCTACATAAACGCTTAGCTCTAAAGACTATTCTGATTGTCGGCTGCAGTCCACGCCGGTATGTGTGATTGAATTTGCTTTCCATTCCCTTGATCAATCTTAATTTATTACATTTCCTTTTCGCATCCTATGTTGCTCTGTTGTCTGTATAGTTTGTATTTAGGTGTCATTATAATAACAACATTCATATCAATGTGGATTTCGAATTCAGCTACCACTGCCATGATGTGCCCTATTATAAAAGCTATCTTGGAAGAACTGCAAGCGGTAATTTAATATGATTTGTTTGTTGTTTGTTGTTTGTTGTTTGTTGTTTGTTGTTTGCACCTTCAACCACCATCACTCAAAATACAATCATGAGCACTTTTCTCCCGTGTTTCCGTTCACATATATCTGTTTATCGAGGAGAGAAATTGTTTTCAAAATTGTAAAGGTCTGCTCGCAAACAATATTTACTAATAATTGACACATATTTATAAATAAGTTGACGTAAAACACACGAAACAAACAAAACAATAAAACGTGTAGTTTCTGCCGTTATTACTATAAATTTGAAAAACAAATAGTTACGATGAATTTTCCAAGACGCACCCAAAAAATATTTAAAATATCTTTGGTAAAAATAACACAAAAAAATAAACATCGAATACTGAACACTGTGATGGGGGTTAATGGAAGCGCAGAGTATTGAAAAGCAAAAAAACAGTTATCTCAAATTTCATTAGAATAATGTGCTTGATATCTACATGGATGAATCTAAGGAACCGGCTGTAGATGGGTAATACTTTTTAAACATCTTGTTGTTTGGTCTGCGTTTTTAATTTTACGAATTTGTGAAAAATGCAGGAAAAAGCACCCCTCAAGGGCTGCTTTGGCCTTTTACATAGGAGCTGCGTTTTCTTCTACTATTGGTGGTTGTGGCACTCTAATCGGCACTGGTACTAATATGGTGTTTAAAGGCATATATGAGGGTCGTTTTCCCAACGCCCAAGATAAAATCGATTTTCCTCGATTTATGTTGTGGTCGGTGCCTTTGGTCATTGTTCAGGCCGCTCTAATGTTCTTTTGCTTTAACATAACACACTTGGGTTTGTTTCGCCCAAAAAGCGCTATAGGACAGCAAGTTAACGCTGGAGCTCAAGTTGCACCTGCGGTTAAAGCAATTGTCGCCGACAAGTATGTCGAACTTGGTCCGATGTCGGCACATGAATGGCAAGTGGCTTTCTGGTTTGCAGTGATGATTATAATGCTATTTTGTCGTTCGCCTGGAATATTTACCGGTTGGGCTGATCTACTTAATCTCGTGTAAGTATAGATGGTCCCGAATATAAATCGACCGAAAGTTAAACGGAATGTAGAATACATTCTATATACGCGAATACTTCAATATAAAATTACTGATGACATGTGGAACTTGACTTGAGAGAATTAATTACTTTATAAATATATTTTCACGCTTTTTTAAACAGTAGTTATTTTCATCGATCGCTTAAGCCTACTTAATCTTCGTCTCATACACCATTCCTTATTTGGGGGGTTTTACATTCATCCTCCAACGATATGTGAGGATATACAGCGCCCTAGAAATAGGCATTCGAATTCTCATCGTGTTTATATGCTTTTTAATCACTTTAAGATCATGCTACCTTCACCGATCCCTATTCGTGTATGTCCGGGCACGATCATCGCACGGGCACGCCCTTTGGGCTAAAAATTTCTGGTAAAAATCTCCTTAATTGACAGCAACTAATTTTTCAATTTTGTGTATTGGCTTAAAGAGGCCATGCTTACGTCAAAGATTAATCATAAAGGGTTTTTTTTTTTATATTTATTTTTCATTTCCCGCCTGCATGTGTATAATATCTGCGCAATAATAATTTATGTAACGTTACGATTGTAGAAAAATTGACACTTCACCTTGCGTGATGATTCCCGTATTGGCTTTGTTTACTATTCCGGCTTTCTGGACCTGCTTTAAGCATTTTAAAAAGAAAGGTATACATCTAACGACTTTCAGTTAAAGCAAAATCGATAACTTTAATAATTAATCTTATCTTATAGGGCCTTATCCGTCGGAGCCTATAAAATCCTTATTAAGTTGGGATTTCACGCATAAGAATGTCCCTTGGGGACTAGTGTTTCTGTTGGGTATTGGGCAAATATTAAATGGCAATATTATGCCAATTCTCTTCTAAAATGTGATTTCGTTTTTTTTTTTTTGTTTTTCGTTCTTTTCATAATATGTTAAGGTGGCGGCTTTGCTTTATCAACGGCCGCTCAAGATAGTGGCATGTCCAAAATGATGGGACAAGCTTTAGCATTCTTAACGACCGTGCCCCGTGTTGGCATACAATTCATTGCTTGTGTTGTTGCTGTGTTTATGACTAATTTCAGTGCTAATGTACCAATTTGTAACATTCTTGTACCGGTGTTGAATGAAGTGGTAATTTCGATTTAAATGGACTAAGGCACAATGCGAATAATCTGATATTTCAGGCATTAGTCGTTAAAGTGCATCCGATATTTCTTATATTTCCCGCTGGCATTGCTTGTAGTTATGCTTTTCATTTACCTGTTGGCACACCACCTAATGCTATAGTTAGTGGTTACGCTAACATACGCATTAAATATATGGTTGGTTCCTATTATTTTCAACTTTCTTTACCTTGATATTAATAATTTTTCTCTTCAAGGCTGAAGCTGGTATATTGCCCACCATATTTTGCATTGCAACTCTGGTGCTTAACAGCAATACTATACACAGACTTGTTTATCCAGAAATAGACCTTCCAGAGGATATGATCTAAAGGCACGTGTGATAACCAAAAAATCTTCTCTAGCGTGCGTTTTTTTTTATTGTAATCATTGCCTTTGTAACGAGACATATTGTGATGGATGTAAGTGATGACTTGTTTTCAGTTCGTGACGTTTTCAATTTTGAATATGTGAAATGCATTTTTCAATTATTAAATTATTTATATTTATTTAAAGTTTCGTATTAATTTTAAGAAAGTTTAAGCCGACTATTTCGAAACTCAAAATTCATCTGAATTATATATTGGCAGTTGCTTCACAAAGTGTGAATGAACACAGAATACAGACGATTCGGTACTTTGACGTTTTGTCTCATTCACTTTCAGATTGCATTTATTATGCTTACGTTTGCACGACCCATAAGCAGATTGGATCTCCGCATTCGTTGGACTTTGCATTTATTTTATGAATACGATGACTGCCAGCCTCACGCCAGCCTAACGGGAATATTCTTAACTGCAGAGCGTCTAGCAAGCAAGCGCTGGATTACAAGGAAGCCTGCACAATGATCGACGTGCTCTCTGAATTAGAATGGGTCTGTAACTTGTACGATATTGATGGCGCTTCCAACCTATGAACCAAGCTTGGTTGATCTTCTGTTTTGTTTTCTAATAGACATCCCATATAATCGACTTACTAATAATTGTCAAGGTAAAATAAACAAATAGTATTCTTCCCGCAACCCCCCCCCCCCCCCCGTGATTCGAACGTTTGAAGCGATTCACTTGATTTTTCTGCTCAACATGGGATTTGCCGTTAGGACACATTCATGATCAAATTAAATGCTACTTTGTGTACAATAATTGATTTCAAAATAAAACTTCGATCGATTATCATACGATGCGATCTACGAATTTGCGACGTTTACGATTACGTTTTTACATAGACTGAACCTTAAGGCAAACGTACAAACTTAAATCTACAGTTATTATAGTTGTCTCAGAAATCGTTTTGTGGGTGAGAACGAATCGTTAGACTGATTTCGTTGGCCTCTGAACTTGAGATGCCGTTTCTAATAAGAACATAGAGAATAAATTCAGTGATCAGCTTCTTTTTTTTTCTTTGTCAACGCAAATTTTTTCATGTCATCGTACAAAATAAAGAAAATATCATCGGCTTTTTTTTTTAAGGGAACTCATCATTTTAGTAGCGATAGATAAAAAAAGTTGTTTTGCTTATGGTCATCGCACAAATCAATTAAAATTGCGTTTTTCCCCAATTGTTGACGTTTTTCTTTTAGGAGAACTCATGATTTCAATAGAGACGGACAAACAAAGATGGCTAAACCAAGTTGCCTTGTGCTCGTATTAAGTTCTCTAATGACAACTGTTGTGCACTGCGTACATTCAGTAAGGATAATAATAATATCCCCTGTACAGGGTGCAATGAAGGAGATTGCTATCATCGCTACTGCAAGATATGCTTTTACCAAATTGTTTTATTGAAAACTCCACAAATATTTTCGCCAATTCAGCCTTTAATCGTAATTTCTATGCACTGCATACGCAATTTGAAAACCGTTTAAATACATTGCGAAAAAGTTGTTTCATTAATATTGGAATTAAACACATGACGTAAATCAATTTAAAACACAACGTGATCGACTTTAATAAAAAGTAGTTAGTTACTCGAACAAAACGAAAGCATTTTCGAGATGTACAGCATGCCCACAGTAAATGAATTTTTCGGTTTTTTTCAGTAAAAATAATTTCACTAACACAAACGAAGCTAAATTATGTTAATGGATGAAGGAAACTCCATACGTTGCAATTAAATGAATGTAATCGATAGTACGGCTAGTACTCTTCTAAAAATTGACTTTTTTCTACTAAAGGTGGAATGACTTACGAGTGTATTTTGTCCGTAAATGACCGCTTTTTTAAATGCATATAAGCTTTAGTTACGATTATGAACTACGCGAAGACTCGATAATTTTAGTCTAGCAAAGGTTGCTTAAGTGACGGCAAATATTATTTAACCTAAACAAGTAGAACTTAAAGAGGTCATCATATCCAATTCGTTACTTTGTCTTCAAATTGCTTCACTTCACTTTATTGAAATGGATATTGTACTTGAACATACATATGTCATAAGATATATTTTGCTTACGAAAAGTTTATTCGATTTCTTATTGCCTGAAAATGGGAGAACCTATCTTTACCAAACATCTTCAAATACTACAGAACATCTCTGGCTTACGTACATAAATACAGTAAAAAGTATTATCAGTAAAAAGCCAACATAAATTATATAGTGTTTCAGATGTGTTCGAATTGATTTTCTGTTTGTTTTTGTATAAAAATATACCTTTCACTTGTTCCCCATCGCCCAACCTCTCCGCCGACTCCTGTAGTCTTACGTGAAGGAGTTTTCCGGACAACGAAATATTTTCATAAACATATATTTTCGTCGCAATTGGAAAAAAAAAACCGGCATTTTGTTTTAATGTAGAAATCGTTATTAAAACAATAAGGTTTTTAACTAAAGTATTGAAAGCTATTGTTAAGCTCGCTTCTGTTTGTTTGTTTATATGTTTATGCTTTTTTTTTTTTTTTTTTTTTTTTGATGTAGTGAAAAATCAATTAACGTACTTACTTGAAGATTTCAGGTGAAATTTTTGTTCGAATTATTTAAGATAAGAAAAAATCCAGAGAACAAGCAGGGACGGAAAATATATATATTCTTGTGTTTTTTTTTTATCTTTCTCACTTTGTTTAGCAAAATAATCAATAATGCGAAAATATTACCTAGACATGTATGCATATATATAATTATATATATCTATATCCATATATGTATATACGCACAAACATACACATGAATATTCAAACAATGCTAAGTGAAAAACGTTCGTTATGTAAAAACATGTTTTTCTGTAAAAGCGAAATACAAAAAAACTTTTTTTTTTTAATTTTTATGTTGAAATTGCACAAACATTTTTCTTTCTTCTTCGTATATATATATACAACATATACTTATATTTCTATACATACATATATCCCTTGCTTAAAAGATATATGATTACACTCCTTTCCTAGAATGGTTGAATTTCCTTTTTAACGGCCTACCGGACTCTTAAACTTGTGTGGTAAGAACACACAAACCCATTAACGTATATCCATTTATATTTGTACATGTAAGATGATGTGTTGTGCTTTAACACTTTACACTCATCGAAAAATTCACCATTTTCTACCACTCTTCGGCAACGACGTTATGGTGAATTAGTTTTCTCTCCGCTTTAATTTTGTGATGTTCGTAAGTATATGATATTTTTTCTGCATTCATGCACAATCATGCCAAACATATAAAATCAATAAACTGTGTGGTATTTTCTTCTTTTTTGTTGAACAACATTTTTAAAAAGTTTGAAAATAATTTTCTTTTTTTATTTCAAATGCTCACAACAAGGGGAAACAGATATTCTTTCATTTCCGTTAAAATAAATAATTTTTCTATTTTTTTCTTTTTTTTTTTTCGTAAATGTAGATGTTTAGACTTTCTTTGATCTTTTTTTATAATTTGTTCACTTTAATTGTTGTTTCTTTGACACGCGAAACTTAAAGAGAGTAAAAAATGAAAGAAAAAAGAAAAAGACAAACAACTAGCTGGTCTAGTGCTGCTACCTTAAAACAAACCGAGCTCACCAAAGGTAGATAACTACTAAATTTGGTTTCGCAATCAGAGGCTGTTTGCCAGAAAAGGCGCGGTATGTTGCGGGAATAAATGCATCCATATCATATAGACCAGTCTAAGACGGACCAACTTGAAAATACTAAGCATACTAAGCATGCTCTATGAGTGGAATAACTACCCGTAGATTTGCATGTGTATGGGGAGGCAATCGTCAATCACAAGTATACGAATATAGCGGAGAGAACCAAAATGTAAAATTGAGAGATGGATAGGAAGTGAGAGAAAGATAGAGAGACAAAGAGAGAGAGAGAATAGGAGAAGCAATAAAACACTAATTATGACGGTTTCTTCTTATGGTTAATACCTAGTTCTACCATCACTATTTGTTAGAGCCGCAGTGGCAAAAGCAACAACAATAATTATATGGTACCTTCTATGCGCTCAAATCCAGTTTTGAGTATTAAGTTGAATTAACGTTTATTCTCTGAAACAAGTAGAACAAGTTGAAAATAGAAAAACAAAAACAACAATTTATACGAAACACACAATAAAGTAACACTTTGTACTGTTTGGCTTCAAGATTGTTTTCAGATATTTTCGTTGCTGTTTTTTGTATTTATAAAACGCACACTTGAAACACCTCTTTGGCTTATTTTCTTACGTACACCACCATCGTACCTACCTATAAAGCCTATGACAAAACGTTACGAACATGTAAATGAAGTAGATTTGAAGATAAATTCCAACAATTTTATACCTGTAACTACTAATACTGTATAAGTACATACACACGTTCGGCTACTGCGTCTCGCAGATCTTATGAACTACTTTCAATAATTGTTGCAATATTTCGTCGCACGTTTAAAATCAAAATCAATTGGAAACCTCTCTACTTCATATATCTATTACGATTTATTCGAAATTTCTTGTCGTTGGAAGCTATCCTTTAAAAACCATTTTCTAGAGATTTTAAACGAACAGTGTAAAGTTTATAGTTATTAGGTGTAGGTTGTTAATGAACGTTTAAACGTTCTATAAATTGTCCTAAGAAAACGCTTGTGTCGAATTTAAGATAAATATTTTTATTAATTTTTTGATTGAGCCAATTCTTGAATCCATATCTGCCAAAGCCGGCTTCAGTGTCTATTTTTTATTAGCGGAGTGTCTCTAAATTGATAATATGCACTTTTGATTAAAAATGCATATAGTTTTTGGGATGCATAAGATCTAGGGTACGTCAGGACATTACAAGCGTAATAGCGAATTTTGCATCTGCATTTTTCTTTGAGTATTAAAATACTTTCCTGAGAAACGATTAATCTATAGGCAGTAAAGTCAGTCTTCATACTTTGCATGAAACATTTTCAAAGGCCTCAACTTCTCCATACGTCCCCAATGAAATTTTGATTTTAATATGAATTAAGTGAATTTTGGATACCTAATGACATTAGTACGTAACAAGCTATATATTGTGCTAACATGCATCTCTATAGATACGACAAGTGCAAATGTGTGCAAAAATGTACGTTTCTTTTTTCTCAGTTTTTAGCTAGGATTTTTAGGAATGATTTCTTATCAATTAAGTTTCGCGGATTACACGGGATTACAATCTTGGCCCGGAACCTAGGAAAAGGAACGTCCACTTCAGGGGATACCGATGCTTGCAACAACCACTATTTCAAGCATGGCTAAATTATCAAATTTTCTGCTTGAACTATGCAAATCCCATTCTTGTTTATGTTGATTGAAAACTATATTATAATAATAGATGCCATCACTCTTCGTGAGATGCACTTATAAAGTTCGTTTTAAACCAACTATGTTCTTCTCTCTACCTGTCGTTTTTGAAAAGCTGACAAAGTGCGTTTAGATCGTATATGATTTTATTTTATTTACCGTCACTGTTGCCAACTGTTATGAGACGTTGGATATCAGATCGTTTTATGAAATCGTTATAATGTAACATGAAGTACGCATACATATATTCATTTTATTATTACAAATAAAGTTTTTTCCCTAAATCGGCTTAAAAGTCACCCGCAAATGAAGGAGAAAAAACTAGTTAAGATATCGTTTTGAGTTTCTTTTCCTGCCTGTGTGATACTCTGCTAAATAATTTAAAAATTTGATTGTCGTAGGTCAATCACCACGCACTTCTAGTAAACGATTTATTTTTATTCAGTTAAAAACATTCTTACTTGAAATACGTAATATTTGGTATTAGAGAGTGAGAGAAAACGTACTTTGTACCTTATATATGTGTCGATAGATGAATAAAGGACATAATTCCCACAATTTATTGAAGACTGTCATCATTTCAACATAAGTTAGTTGTGGTTATTTAAAAACTCAATTCAATGTAATTTTGAATTTTTTCCTAAATTTATTAAGAAAATAAAATTTAAATTCACATGAGCAGATTTAAGCCTACCTCGTTTTAGGTAAGTGAAATTCACTTAATGACTTTAATTGCAATATTCGTCTTTTTTAAAATTTTTTTTTGCATATTGCGTAGATGCCCGATGCGATATTAATCGTTTTAGCAATAGATTGATGGTCATGCAGTTTGGGGGGAGGGGAAAGAGAGTGTGGTCTTAGTGACAACATCAGTAATTTGTGACTACATCTTAAGAATGAATAAGAAGTAGATATTTTAGCCTCACATCTTGCAGTCAAGATTCTTCTTGGAATAGTTTTTTAAACATAGTTTATTGCCATTTATGACTGTTTGTTGTTTATTAATATTTGCATTTCATGCTACGAGGCATGATTGTTAGAGTTGGTAACCTTGCATCCCACGGAGTTTAGCATTATCCTGAAACAGGCAGGTTTGCAATTACATTTATCCCGGCATAGAGCTTTTTGGTTATACGAAATCCTTTTAATATTGAAAAAAAAAAATGAAAATACGCCGAATCTCACAACACAAATGAATAAATTAACATCACTTTTTTATTTCCTTCATTTATGTTGTGTTTTAGTAATAATTTTTACCTTAGCTGTTATTGGTATGCGACTATGATTTATACCTTAACAATGTACACCGTAGTGTTTACGTTGTTGTTTTGCTTTTTATTTTGTTTTGGCTCGATTGGCATTTTTTCTTAACAATACACAAAGCCATCGAAAGCATTTCTGCTTACACTTTACCCTCTGCCGCCGTATTTGCAGGTCTACGCGCGCGTTCACGTATGCTTGCAAAAGAGAACGTAGTTCAAATAATAATTAGTTTCGATAATGAAATGCTTTCAGCATTTTCGGAGTTTTTATTAAGTTCGAGTTTTCGATGCCAAAGAAAGCGAAGAGAATCCGAAAACAAACATACATCATTATTGCTATTTTCTTTTTTCATTTGCTTATTATGTGCGATTAGATAAATAATAATAATTTCTTAATTAATGTAATGTAAAGTTTGCGAACGATTTAAAACTGCTTATTACATTTAACAAACGAAAAAAGAAATTCAAAGCCATATAAATATTCGCATAATGAAAATTAAGGGCATTTTAATAGGAAGAGTGACAAGACCCCAAAAGGGAATATGAATGAATGTCCCATTATTTTAATAGAAGCAAGTAGAGTTAATTCAATTCAATGTTAAATGCATGCATATAATGCATGCGCCAACGCCACTCTTGCAACGACTTTTTAATACAAATAATAATATCGACATATCAGGAACATCGTCAAAAAATTTGAAATTTTCATTTCCATTTTTTCATTCATCGAATCATATTAAAATCAAAATTTGAAATTGCAGTTCGTTCGTCGAATACCATTTTGCCTCTATAGAGGCAAAAGGATAACTAAATAGTCGTTGCTGCAATTGTCAATAATGTGAAGCATATATTTGTTGTTGTATAATGATACAGCATAAATGTGTGAGCAATGTAGGTGTTGAAAGATTGAATGAATGTGTGTAATTTCGGAAACAATAATCGAATAAGTTACAATACAATATAATGAGAATTTACGCATTTTCTTCCCTTCGCCTTCAGTCAAACATGCATCAAGTCAAATACTTTTGCTCTCTTTTCTCTTTTTAGAAGGTAAGAGGAGCTTATGAATAGTAAAAGGAAGACGTGAATATTTATGTATGTTTACGGTTGAATGTATTCTTCATTGCACATATATGCAATAAACAATAAAATGTACATTGTACGTACGTAGAAATTATTTGTAAAATATATATTTTCTAAGAAGAGGAGTTTTTAAAAACTATAAAGAAATAATAAAGATTAAGGAAAATATCTTTTTAAGTCTCTAAAAAAATGCATACAGCTGACACGAAGCATCAGAGAAGTTCACATTCACAGCATCAAATGAATATAAAGCAATTTTTTTTTTTTCTTCTTTTATAAGCATTTTGATAAGCACTGCCGACTTAGAAAATATGAAGCAACATGAGTTGAAGTGAATTGAAATTATGAAATGCTTTTACACACAAAATTCATATGATTGCATGTCATCTCTTTGCAGATTTATTAATAAAAAGTAACATGCGTGTGTATGCCGAAGCGTTGTTAACACTTAAACAAGCCTTTAACAGAATTCTTACCCATATAAATAATCAAGTTGAAAAAACGAGCAATTAAACGACTGTTAATGTACAAACGCAATAAAAGCGTTATATTAATATTCTCTTAGTTTAATGGGCAATAAAGCTTTTTAATTTGATATCTTGAATGAGTTCTCTCTTATAGAAGTAAGTTTCCAAATTGTTAAGTGATTTTAGTTGCTTCCAATTTAAATGGGTGTGTATTCACCACTGAGTGAATAGCTTTATTCGTTACAAATACGCTAAGACTGGTTTGCGGCTTCGCTTAATTTTCATAATAATTATCCTACCGTATGACTCGGACAACCCTGTTAAATAAACCAAATTTTTGTAAAGTGTTTTGCGTATTTGTTTTTGTAAAGCTGGTGTCGTGTGTGTTTGTTGTTGCAAATTCTAATTTTTATTTACCTTTCCCATGCACGTGCTGTTGTTTACATTTCAAAGGTAAGAAAGGTAATGATGATATGTATTTTGTTTCTGTAAATCCAGTACCATGGGTGGTTGTTATTGCATTTTGTTGATACGCTAATGAGAATTATAGGCAATTAATATATAGGTGTATATGCTTAAAAAACAAGAAAATATGATATTCGGCTCAGTCCGCATCTTTCGATATGAAAGCGATTGTACCCTATGGGATTTTCGAAGAATAATCGAAGTGACATTCATTCGTCTATCCAAAAAGATAAGTAAATGTTATAGATGATGATAGAAGATGAAAAAAAATTGTCCCCCAATAGAAATAATATAACTGTGCAGACATGATGTTTAAATGAATAAAATGAGATTATAAAAGTTTGAAGAGTTCATTGAAATAACTTAACCGACAAGAGGAAATCAATTTCTTAACCAATATCTCCATATTGGACTCATCCAGAAGAGTTAGTGGCAAGAAATTTGTATGATGTACGATACAACACTGCCAAGTAACTCAAATAATCTCGCAAGATGAGAAGTGTTGCCACCAGAAACACAAAACAATACTTATTCTTAAATGAAATGATTTTTAATTAAAGTTTGCGTCTTAGTAGAATTTTTTAGAAATTCTGAAAAGTAAAAGCAAGTAGAAATTAATTTCAGTGTAACGCTTGAGTAAATTTTAGCTTCTTTTAAAAAGAGAACGACTTCAGTTTACTTATTTATAAATCCCATCTGCGGTACGATTTCGACAACTGCTTTATCTGTGGGACTATCTACAAGTATTACGCAAGGACGCTAATAATAGTCTATGCATTTATATTCTCAGAAATGCTATGACCTTCAATAGTATTTACTACCTCTTCTTTCAACGTTCTCTTGACGTCGTCGATGGGCCTTCATTCGCACTTTCTTGACTTGTTCGCATAAAAGTCCCTTTTGTGCACGAGTTGTAACATCCAAAGATGGCATCTTTGATGCCTACTTCTTTAAAATTGTCCTAAAGCACTTTCAGACAAATACTTTCGACTACCATTCGATGAGGAGAGGAACGATTTTACGATGTAGTTCAGCTTTTGCAACCATTTGATCAAATTCTTCTCTTACTTCAAATTAAATTCAATTTTTCTTTTAAGTCATCAAAACATCTGGTTTGTTTAACGTTCCAAATTTCCGTAGGATTTCGGAAAGAATTTATCGGCTAATGTTGATAAGTAATTTCTATAAATCGTGACCTTTGGAATCGATTAAAAACCTAAATGAGAGCAGCGTTGCCGATCCAAATGAAGATTAAGAGATCGAAATCTAAACAATGACATTTTGAAAATGATATCTGACACATATTCTCGCTTACCCTATGCTCTCCATACACGGCTGCTTATTTCCTTATTCATTAGTATGCAATACGTTTTAGCTTTTTCGGAAATTAAGAAACAAAATGTATCCATGCTTTCGCTCACATTAAAGTTATTATACGATTTTTATGCTTATGTAATTTATATAGGTGTGCGTGTGTAATGTGGATTTCGATAAATCCTTCCTAAAATGATTCCAAGCAATTTTCGTAAAAGTCCGCATAAAATATAACGCATACACCATATAAATTTTCACTTTTATGATGAAAATGGAAAAAACCAGCCGCGCCCATCCAATATTATAGAGTATGAAAATTTAGTTCTCATTTTTTTTTTTTTACCAGGGGTAATAGGGGTTGATACTCCGTTAAGCTTTGACGCACCATCGATATCAGCGAGCTAATGATCAATGCTGCACCCGGATTACTAATATTGCAGAACTAATAATAAGTATTTTTGGAT
This sequence comes from Glossina pallidipes, assembly GCA_000688715.1. Taxonomy (NCBI): domain Eukaryota; kingdom Metazoa; phylum Arthropoda; class Insecta; order Diptera; family Glossinidae; genus Glossina; species Glossina pallidipes. Next base: position 2,106,802 of record KK499772.1, on the reverse strand, counting down.
ATAATACAGCAGATGATTAATATCGAAAGAACATTCCAGAAAATATTTTAGCGAAAGGAGCCTGATGTAAACGGGTGAAACATTTCAAGATAGCAAGCAAGATAACTTACCGGTTCGATATGAAAGCAACAGGTACAACAAAGCAACTTCCGAGTCAAGTACATTTTTTAATCGAATTTTCTAGATTTACACAAAAGTCCGTCTTTTACCTTTTCACCCGCTGTCATATTGTTTCGAGAAGATAACAGAGAAAGTCTTGACTTCTAGGCCGGCATTGGCGAAACAACGCCATTGTCGCAAAAATGTAACTCTTCATTAGCTTTCTTAAGGTCACGATCGCTGCGCTAAGCTACGCATAAGGACACCGAGTAGCCGAGTAGTTGGCGATCTCAGACCTAGCTGACTATGACTTGTCTATGCGTCCACGTCTATCGATCTAAAATTTGTTGCAACGAATATCAACTAAACTGGTAAGCGCACTTAAACTTGAAATTTTCGCCTCACAACACATATCCCAGTATCTTTTCTCAGAACAGAATACCGATGTCTTCATTGTATTAAAAGTATATTTCAAGCTTGTAAGGAATGTTAAAACATGGGGCATAGTTTCAGCGACCTTGCATCTTCACCAAGATATATTTGATTTTCGCAATTGTGTGCGTGTGCTTACTTTCCGGTGCCACTTTCATTTTGTAGTGAATAAGCACTTATGGCTACAGATAACGAAATTATTTACCCAGCGCTCAGGGGGAATCCATTAAAATTGTGAATTTCAATAATTTTGTTGTCCTTTACTTTTTATCATTTAAATATTTTCTTTGCTCGTTTATTTAACAATTGAGTTCATTTTGATATCAAGTTGTGTTCTATTTCATGTATTATTTTTTTTTTTACCCTTTAAGGTACTAAGGCCATCACTAACAAAATATATGTATGTATGTTCTTGTATGTGTGTTATAAACACAGCACATTTAATTGATAATTTATAGAGTTTCTTTTTCGTTTTTATTTTTTACATATAATTTTTTCTTCCTTTTATTTTAATATATGCCTGCATTTTATTTTTATTTTATTATTATATTTTCTTAAATACACATTTACACAGCAACTATAGTTATGTATGATTTTTGTTGTCATTATTGTTTACATTAAGACAATTGTTATAACCTAATAATAAAAACTGAAATTTTATCTAAAAACTATCTCACTACGTTTTTTTTTTTTTTTTTTGTTTACATAACTTTCATTAATTACTTATTAAAAAAGAACAAAAAACGAAATAAAAAATATACTTGAATTATATTAAAAAAAAAAGAAAAACTAAGATCGTTGTAAAGTTTTTTTGTATCTACAAAATAATGAAATTGTTTATAACAATTTGTATCAAAAATCTAAACTTGAAGAAGCGTTTTTTCGTTTCCATTTTATTTATTTTTTAAATACGGCCCCTGTATAAAGGTAAGTGCAATATATTGGAACTCAAAAACACAAAAGAAAATCTCTTTTAACGTTAACTAATTACTAAATGCAATTTTATTTATTAATTTTTATTCTTTGTCATTTAATGAAAAAAGCCCTTCGTTTTTTCTATTTTGTTTATTTTATTTTTTTTTAACAATCCTTATATATAGATTTATATATATATATATACACATAGATATATATATATATATATATATATATA